>VZTV01083657.1:10000-42481 GCA_013400875.1 Anhinga rufa | reverse complement strand
TTACTTTGCTGAGCCATAGTTCTCACTCCTGTAACTGAGACTCAGGCCATTTTCCTCCCTTCCTCCATCAGCCCTGCCATCTGCAGGAGGGAGGCACTCCTTGGGCTTCCTGATCTAGAGCTTGAATCTCAAACTGCTGCTTTCTCCCTCCACCCGGGCCCATTGCTCCTCCTCTGGAAGAGGCAGGTTTCCATCCATGACCAGTGCTCTCTTTGTCCCAGAGATCCCATTTGTTTGTATGTCAGTCTAGGTGCTTCCATTTCTTCCCTATGACAAGTTTTACAGAATTGGATCAGATCTAACTCAGCTAGATTCTACAGATGTTTCTCCAAAAACTGCTACGTGTAATAGAGAGAGAACATTTATTATTTCTAGAAGACTTTTCTGTAACTGAGCTTCACTTTAAAAATATTCACACCGGTAAATAAATCCTATGTATCATTTTTCCTCCTCCCTTGCTTCCTCTATAGACACAAGGAAGAAAATATTTATATTGAATGTAGTTCTATGTATAGATGTATATAATCTTACACTTCCTTCTGTAAAATGCCCTTTCTTCTGGTGGGCTCCTTGGTAAGTTCTTGTTCTTGTGTATTTTTGCCTAAGGAGCAGACAGGGAAATAGTAACAGTTTTGTCTCTTCTTGAGGATGAAGGGACATGGATATAACATTCTCTAGTCTTTCAAGAAAAGGCAATTTTTACAAGGTAACAGAAGATGATTTCTCTTTGAGGGACTACATCACCCCAGAGACTCATCCCATTTCATCTCACCGTATGTTGTGCCAACTTCTGGAGTACCTCAGCACAGGATTTTCTAGCCTTTTCTGTAATGCATTTAAGTTCAATGTATTCTGCACTTAGAAAAGGAGGATATTCTCTTTCCAAGCCATTTGTTGATACTATTTTACTACTCAAGAAGGATAGAATGTTACTAGAATACTTTGTGTGTGCATTTAAAGGTTTTTGGATATAGACTATACAGCTTATTGTTATTATAATCACTAAACAAGTTAGAAAGATGCTATGATATTGGAAAGGCTAATGGAAAAATCTTAGCAAACAGATGCATTGTTAAGGCTTCTCTAGGGCAAGTTTGAGTAGTGAAGTTTGGAAAGCCATTAGCACAGCTGCACCAGCGTATGCTGGTACAAGCTGTCTTTAAATATTCTGCTGGCAACAGTGTGAGTAATACAGTAGCAGAAAGGCACCTGACCACATATGGCCATTTCTATTTTCAGTTTAATTGCCTTTTAAGGAGCACTAAGGAATTCCAAATAATTCTAGTGTGCTTCATCAGCCAGCTGTGAAATACACTATTGCAGCTACATAAAAATAAAGACTTAAAAATAATAAGTACGTGTTCAAGCAGCTTGCTTTCTCACCCAAGGATGTTAAAGGCACTTACGTGTCATGGATGTAGCAGAGCATTTGGAAAAGCAGACCCAATTCATACTGGGCACATGGCATGTGATTTTCTATTGAGCTATAAAGAGGAGAATAGCATAATCAAATGCAAAAACTTTTCAGAGCTGTCAGCTAGCACAAAGCTGCTTCTGGGAAAACAAACTGCACTATTTACAAATTGTGATATCATCAGGAGCTATTTATATAGTGAAAATAATTTACACTCCAATTACGTATTTGTAGATAGTCCAGCCAGAAATGGCCACTTGTGTCATCCAGGCTGACCCCCAAACTAGAAATGAGGCTAAAGCTGGCTTTTTAATTATGAAATATACTTTCCTTGGTAAAGACCACTTATTTATTTATTTATTTATTATTACAGCATTGAAAACATCTCTGTATTCAGTAGCCAAGCACATTTCAAGAGAACCAAAAAAAGGAAGTTCTTAATATGTAAAGGGCTTTTCTGGCAATTAATCACCTCATAGCATCTCATAGGAGATGCTAGATCATCACCTCTATTTCTTGCCAGAAGAGTAATTTTTTTAGAGTTTTTTTTCCAATCAGTTTTAATTTGTGGTAAGGTATTGGGTGTGTACTACTTTACCTGGGAATTGATCTGCACACTATCATTAATTTGGAATTTTCTCCTTTTAGCTTCATTCAATTATTCATAATTATGTAGATTCATAAATTAGATTAAGCTGCTAGATTTATTTTCTCTGTCTATAACCTACTAGCTAGATTTGGTAGTAGAGATTTCTTGTTAGGGTAAGCAATGGAGGGGTAACTACTATAAGCTCTTTAATTTGAATCTACAGGACAGGAATTTTGAGACATCCTTTGCAATGAACTTTTTTTTTAATGAATTCAAATAGTTCTTCCTACCCAATGAAAATTATCAAGGATAATTAGTTGCTGAAAAAAACAGTACTGGGAAGCAAGAGGGCACCAGGTGTTTCCCAGTGCTAGTGGTACCTGTAGTAAAAGGGCACACATTTGTCTGAAAATTTTTTGGTCTTTCCTTGGTACAGGATTGAGATAACTGTAAGAGATTAGACAAAGAAGTGTATTTAGCTATTTGTTTAAATCATGCATTCAACAGTGACTTGCGTAATAAACAGTTTTACTGGAGTCTCTGAACACACTTTCAGCTTTTCCTGTCTGTACATCTTGCACAAACAACAGGTAAAACAATTAAATGTGCTGTGCAAGAGACTAAATAATTAAAAGAATATTCTTTTGACAAGAGTGATAACAGAGTTAGCTATGTTTGTGAAGCCTGAGAACTTGGGTGGGCAGATATAGCATCTAAAAAATTCAGCACAAAAATATTTCAAAATATTTCCTGGGCATTTAAAAAAAACATTGCTATATTAGTGAAGAGACTTCTCCCCCATATTGTTTAAAATTACTTTCTGCATGCTGTATATACAGTGTTGGGGGCTGCCTGATGAAAGTTACCTCCACTTCAGTTCACTGAAAAAGTTTTGAACTGAACATTAGGCTTCCAGTTTTTCTTGCAAATCTGTGTGGAAATTGCTGTCTGCTTTACAGAAAAATAATAAACTTAAGATTAAAGAGAGTATTCAAATATTCTCTGTAGCTAGTGAAATCATTGGTCACCATTTGTGCATATTTATTCCAGCACTGAGCCTCAAAGAATGTAGTCATGTATGTCAGGGATTCAAGAGAAATGTGCATGTGTGTTCTACAGTGGGCAGTTCATTAAGAAACATCATGTATGTGGTGTGTAATAAGTACAGCTCATATAGCACTATACCATCAGGAGGAATTCAGAAATAAGACAGGAGCTTAGTTGCTCAGTCTACCTCTCAATGCCAGGTAAGAAAACTGCAGAAATTATGCCTTCCAGGATGGTTGAACTTTGCAGATGTTTTGAGCAGCAGAACTTAGGTATCAGAGCAGTATTGTTCAGAGTGGAAATAATACCAATAATATATAAAAAAACTTACTTTAAAAAGTACTTTTCATCCCAAATTATCATGAAGACTGAAAGAAAACACTTCTGAAGTCATTTGGGCTATTCCTTATCATTGATGAATTGTTTATTTTCAGGTATTCCCAAGTATCAGCTTTTCACTGTTAGATGTCTTAGCAAATGAGGGACTTTGCCACTTCTGCTGAAGAGGCAAAACAGAGCCCAGATAATATAAAGATTTCCCTGAGCTCCAATAAACAATACTGGCTCTTTGGTCAGTTGAACTTAGTGCAAGATCCTCCCTAGTTTTTCTTTCTCCTTTCAGATCTCTTGACTCTTGAAAAAAATCTCCTGTCATGTATCATCACTCAGAAGCTCTCCAGTCCATAGCTTTGATTATAGTACCATGAGTGACTTGACCTAATACAATCTGCAAATGACCGAATTATTTCTACAGAAAGATACCAACATGACCTTACTTGTAGCTATGAATTCTCTACCTATTGCCCTACATTTCCAGTGAATCCCACAATTAGGATGGGTAAATGTAATTCCACTGTTTCTTAAGACTGTACGGAGATGGGAACTCAATCTAGCGCTGATGAAGTTAATGGACTTGCTCTCTGGGCCCCCTAGAGTGCTCTTCATTTTACTTGTTGCCAACAACAACCTTTTTAATCACAATCACATCTGCTAGAAGAGTTGAGTGAGTTGTAAGCTTTCATGACTGAACCCCCTTTCGCTGTATTCCACAGAGACATAGTTATCTTGTGTCTTTATGCCAATTTGTTACTCAAAGCTGTGTACCACCTGGATGAGACCATGAACCTTCGCAGGCCACTGTCTCCTCTATGATACATTGCACTCCATACCATGGAAAGAAAGGCATTTAAGGTCTCTGTTTTCTGCAGACAAAAATATGAAGATGTTTCTAGATTATTAGCATCTGCAAGGAGCAGAAGGATCTTTTTTTACCCATTATCAATTACCTGGACTGTTATATTTTAGGATATGGTTTACATTAGTTGACAATACCTGAGTGCCTAAATCAACTTAACGAGCAGGATTTTAGAGTGATCCCACATTAAAACTATGTGATGCCCTCCCCTAGAACTCTATATGCATAGCTTGGACAGTAGCAGTCTTTCAAAAATGTTTACTAAAATATGTCAAAATGTCTCTTTAGCCGTCATTCTCTGGTTGGTTTTTTTTTTTTCCTTTGGAATATTTACATCGACTGATACATTATTTTAAGTGGGGAAACTGAAAAATAACTATATGTCCTTCTAGTCTAATCATCTGCTAGGAGTCTAGGTAGAGTCCTTCAAGATAGTTGGACACATTATAGCCCTGTCTCCAACTCCAAAAGGCACATAAATAATCCCACTGGTCAAGACTTCTGGGAAGTTTCTGATGTTGAATAGTAATGGGGAGCTTGTCCAAACTGTGCTATAGAGGGAAGATATTTGGTAAAGAGAGTAGTTATTATTTTAAAGAAGTCAGTCATAATGCTACTGTGTTATTAGGGTTTTTTTTTTCCTGCTTGTTTTTTTGTTTGTTTGGTTGGTTGGTTTTGGTTTTGGTTTGGTTTTGGTTTTCAGTTAGGCATATTTTGGCTTTCTCTTTTAAAAATGGAAAAGGATTAGCACACCAAAAGTGACCATACACTTTTACTGTGAAAAGAGGGGTGCATTTTCTGTTTTTTATGGACAGCAATGATACTCTCGTTACAGCTGTAAGTGCCAATATTTTATGCTCATAGTCTTTTTGTTATAATTAATTCTACATTAAAAGATTAATAAGATAGTGGAAAATGGTAGCTAATTTTTCCAGCTGAAACTAAGGAGGGAATATAGATGGACAGAATGTAATTAAAGAGGCTGGAATTTGGCCAAGACGCTGGCATTGTTATTTTTGCTCTTGCAAAAGTACCATGGGAGCTTTAATGGCCCTGAGTGGCCTCGGTTGTATGTCTCTTTTGAAAGATGGATGCTGGTGATCCTCTACTGCCTAGTGAATGCACTGCTAATGTCTGCCTGGCTGAGAGCTGAGAATAAGAGCAGGATGAAGAGATTCATTAAACAGTGAAAGATCAAAATGAATGAATGGTGAAACTGAGGACCCCTGCCTTCTCTAGAAAGTGTCTTATTGCTGCCTTGAGGAAGTGGTGGTCTGATCCACAACTCATTGAAATCAATGAAAAGAATCTAATTGATTTCAAAGGATTTTGGCTCAAGCCCTGAGTTGTTCTTTGTTCTCTGGCAAGGATTAAAGTAACAGGAAGTCTTGTAACTAAACTACATCTTCCCAAAACATAAAATGAAATTGTCTCTGTCTGTTTAAACAGATTTTCCACAAGAGCTGCTGCTCAAGGTCAGGAGAAAAAGGTTCCTGGCCTGGAGCACAGCCTCCTTTGGGTTGTGAAATGAATCGGCTCACTACACATGGCCCTACAGAATTTGGTTGTCATGTATGTATATCTGTGGGTTTTTTCTTTTCAGTCTGAGTTTACAGGATCTGTGTACCAAAGATGGGCTTTGGCTTTACCTCATTTTTCTGTAGCCATTCATAAAGGAGTAATGTATCACAGCAGTTAAACCTCACACATCTGTCATGTTATGAGGAGCTGTGTTGTCATGCTGGTTCATGGGTGTATTTTTCAAACCACCCACATACTTTCACCTTGTATTTGGAATGAATTTAAAGTACTTTTACACCTAGGTGATCAAAGTGCTTTCTGCTACCATTGAAGCCACATGGCAATTTCCATTATATGCACTATTTTCAGGCAAATAACTGCTTAAAAATTTAATTTGTCCAAGCATTCATTTATTGGTCCCAACTTTACTTGTGTTATCTGTGGAATATTTGGAGAGTAATGGCTTGACTTCAAATATGGCTATATTACAAAATAAATTTACTTATTTGATATTTGTGAAAATATTTTGCACAAAAACTGAGGAGATACTCTCTTGATGTGAGAGTACCAACATCTGTACATGACTTGCATTTGTCTGATGAGTTGCACAGCTAACAGAGGGGAACCTCATATCTTGATCCTTATAAATATCTGAAATGCAAAAGAAGTTCCACATTTGAGTCCCACAAATGGCCCTGAACCATGTGTACAGCGTGTTGTTGAAAATATGTAGGCAGTCAACTTTAGGGAGGCAAAGTTAGAAACCACGCTAAAGCTACACTTGCATGTGAAATAGCATAGGAAGATAAATCTACCACCCCCCTACCCCTTTTTTTTTTTTTTCCCTCTAGTGCCCTGGTTTCAGCTGGGATAGAGTTAATTTTCTTTCTAGTAGCTGGTGTAGTGCTGTGTTTTGGATTTAGTATGAGAATAATATTGATACCACACTGATGTTTTAGTTGTTGCTAGGTAGTGCTGTACTAGTCAAGGATTTTTCCAGCTTCCCATGCTCTGCTGGGTGCACAAGAAGCTGGGAGGGGAGGGGGCGCAGCCAAGACAGCTGATCCAAACAAAGGAATATTCCATACCATGTGACATCATGCCCAGTATATTAACTGGGGGGAGTTGGCTGGGGGGAGCAGCGATCGCAGCTGGGGGACTGGAGGGGTTGCTCAGCGGGTGGTGAGCGGTTGCATCACTTGAGGTTTTTTTTCCTGGGTTTTGCCTCTCTCTCTTTCTCTTGTTGTTTTCCTTTTCATTACATCATTATTATTATTATTATATCTTAATTATTAAACTGTTCTTATCTCAACCCACAAATTTTCTTACTTTTTGCATCCGATTCTCTCTCCTATCCCACTGGGGTAGGGGGAGTGAGCAAGTGGCTGTGTGGTGCTTAGCTGGTGACTGGGGCTAAACCACAACATCTAGAAAACAGTAAAACTTTTAAAAATCAAATATTTTATTTAATCTTGTTTTCCAGTCTATTTCCAATTCCTTGTTTAATGTGTTCTCTCTTTCATTAACAGGGGAATGCAGTTAACAGTGTATAAGTTAGAGGGGCTCTCTTTTACAAGGCCTCTTTTACGTAAAAATTCTTTTGATAATGTAATGATCTAGGGGTTTTGCTTTTGCTTCTGCTTATGCTCAGCTTTTCTCTTGTTTTTGGTATTTTAGTGACTGCAGAGAAATGACCCTTGAAGTTATAGTGTCAGGCTGATAATGAACTGACATCCAGGGGAAAAAAACATAAACCTTTTCTTTCATTCTCCCTTCTTGTTGTATTGGGCTTTTTTTTCCTTCCTGTAATTAGACTTGCCACCATCAGGGACAGTCTTAGTTATTAACAGTATCTTGCTCACCTTTGCAGAGGGACTGAAATGGCTAAGTGAAAACATCCCCCTCAGTACCAGTCTGGGAGGTGGACAGAAGCTGGCATTCACACAATCCAGTTTTCTTCTTATATTAACCTTTCTATCCTTAGGGACCATCACTTTTTCTTTGTGTGTGGAATCTCTGCTTTTCTGTTACTTTCGTGATTTCTCCCAAATAGTCATGAAGTTTGAATACAAACTTGCCATCTGAGATTTTGGTTCAGATAAAGAGCTGCAGTTCTAACTACTGCTACTCTGCATAAAGATGGAAAATGCAAAACCAAACATGCTTTTCTTCCTTTAAAAGATCCCTGCTCTTGTATCACTTTGGTGTGCATATTGACATCACTAAAAAAGTGCTGACGTTATTCAGGTTTCTGCCAGAGTTGCTACCCCTCCAAGTAATTTATTTTCCTAGAAAACTGTGAACTGTTGCTGCAGTAAAATACATAGAAATGTTTTTCAAGGTAAAAGGGACCAACATGTTGTTATTACTGCAAATTGAATGCTTCTGCTGTGGCCCAGGTGCCACAGTTTTACCCAAGCATCTTGACTGGACATGAGATACCAGTCTAACAGTTATGCTGTGTAGATAGTTCAGCTTCTCTTTGTCCTTTGTTTCCAAACCCTCAGCCATCTACCGTTTGATCTAAAGGAGAATCTCTGTTAGGTAGCTGTAGTAGTAAATCACACATTTGATGATATTGGTAAAGACACTGACCAGCCTTAAACAAGTCAGAAATTGTTTACTCCATTTGCAGTTTTAACACACTAATCTTACCGTGTGAAAAGAATCACATTCCCTCACATCTCTTACACCTGCAAGCTATGCATCATCAGCATCAAGACCAATGTTCTTGTTTGGTATCACATAGACTTGCCAAAAGCTAGTCAGTAAGTTAGGCCTTCGTTAGAGTGTGGTGCTGTCCCCATGCCTACAGGGCATTGCAAGTAAAGCAAGCTGTCAGTCTGATGTGTTTACAGATAGATGGGTCAGGAGTAGAAGCAATTATTTTAAATGTGACTTGACCAGTGTGGAGCTGGAGAGATTTTGCACATTTATAAATGACTGTCTTCATCAGACATCCAGCCAAGGATGTATTACCAAGCCAGTTGCCTGAAAGCTTTTTGTGGTAAATCAAAGAATTAGAGTCAATATTATTATTTAGACCTTTCCTCACCAGTGCATGGAGCTTTCACAATTTCTAGAAAGCTCACATACCCTTGCTTGCAGAAACCAAAATGTGAATATACACTATGGACTTCACATATTGTTCTTCTGTTCATAGGAGGGCTTACCAATAACAAAGAAAGAACCAGGGCTCATATTATAAATATACTTCTGAAATGAAACCTTTTGTCTTTATTCCCTAATATTTCTCATAAGGATACTATCAGGTCTCTCTATCACCTTTTTCAGTGTTGTTTTTTCCTTCTAACAAACCATCTTCCTCTGTAAGCCATTATCTAAAACAAAGTTTACACTTCTGATTTGCACACAGGGATGCTATTTAATGTCTGATATTCTTCATGACCATCTCTTCACTTTATCTCATTTTAGAATAATGATAAAAGGAGCTTTGGTCCCCTGCTGCTCACTATGCCCTTCTCTGAGCTTGCTTTCCTCAGCCTTTAAAAAAGCGAAACTCCAAAACCCTGTTTGAAACAAAGTATGCTTAATCCTTGGATCTGTCAGAAATGCTCTCAGTTATGGATATAATAGGTGCAAAATTGTCCACATTCCATTTACACCCTGGCTCTGGCCAGGGTATAATTTGGCCCTGTGCACAATTTAGACTAAACTCAGAATTCTTCAGTGTAAAGTGCAGCTGTGGAGTCCTGAAAGAAGGTTTCTGAGCACCTGTTCTGGCTGTATTCCCCCCAGATATTTTCTTGGACAGTAAGTACCCTAAGATAAGATTTCAGTAAGTTGCCTTTACTGGAAGTTGCAACATGATTATTTAAACCACTTCCTGCCTTTTACCACAGCTGCAGTGGTACAGAGACAATATAATGGGAAGGAGGGAGACAGCAAGTAGTCTGGTTCATCTTTATAATCTGTATTTTTACCCTTACAATTTATAGATATTTTGTTAGATTGTGTATTAAGACATGATTAATTTTTTTTTCTGAAGAGACTGGCTATTCAGTCACCTCATCTTTGCCCAAATTTACAAAACATTTGGAGGGTAACCATGACAATTCCTAGAGACTTTAGGTGCAGGTTCTTTGGTGCTAGAATGTGCTTCTACTGTCCATATATCAAAGTCTGAGTCTGGTCACCTTGTGCATCATAGGGCAACATGCACATTTATTGGTCCTTAGTGTTTGTCAGGTAGCTGGGCTTTCAATATAGGACAGAATTATGTCTATTTCCCACCTTCTCCCCCTTCTAAAGCGATATTTTAAAATTATGAACCATATAATATCTTCTAGACACTGAGATCATGTTAGCTTAAGATAGGATGGCAAAAGCAATTCTTAATCAATGCTATTATACACAAGCCAGTCGCTCATGGTCTTGTGTCTCCTCCTGCATCTCAGAAACAGGAAGGATGTAGCCGGAGTATGTTTCATGCTCTTTTAGCTTTATTTTCCTTTCCTTCCTCTGCAGTCTTTATGAAAAAGGAAAGAAGATGAGAGGAAGAGGAGAAAATAGAGGGAGGAAAGACAGCAGTAAAAGTTTCTTTGCCACTTGATCTTCATCAAATGATAGAGTCTCCAACTCCCAAGAGAGCTTGAGACCAGTCCTTTTTTGTCAACAAAAAACTGTGAAATCACTACTGGTCTGTACTATCCTGCTGAAAAAGCTGTCTCAGCCTGCTCCCCTGTCATTTCCATGTGAATCAGTGCAAGTGGTGCTCCTTTGTACCCTGCTGCCTCATGGGCTGTAGCAAATGTGTGACCCTCTTCTAAGGCGGTTCTGGGAAGTCAGATGAGAATAAAGAAAATGTAAACGTTTTGAAGAGTTAATGGACAACAGTAAAATAATAGGATAGTTTCTAGAGGAATGTAGAGTGTATATCCTCCAAGGTACGACTGAAACAATAAGCAATACTTAGCCATTTGTTTCCCAAGGAAAGTGGTGTTAATTCTTTAGTTTGTGTAATTTAAAATATATTTTTGAGAGAACATGGAAGATAGTATTGTCATGGCCAGTACTACACTAAAAATTGGAATAAGACTGGACTAACTGACCTAATGGTGGTCTTATGTTTGTAATGACAGTTGATGTACTTAGTCCCTGCCTTTTGTTTTTCAGATGTGTTACCCAGGGTCAAATTAACCCACTGTGTGCCTCTAGTGCAGATGAATTTATCTCAAGATCTTTAACTTTTTAGTGCCAAGCTATGCCTAAAAATCTAAAGTATAATTTCTTTTTTAGTGTTTGATTTCTTTCCCACCACAATAAAACTTATTTTCTGCAATCTATGTGAGCATAGTATCTTTAAAGATAATACATAGGTCATATTCTATGCAAGAGCACTTTGGCATCATTTTGTAGATATCATTGTCTTGGCACATATCCCAGTTCCCTTCTCCTGATCTTTTTGACTCTTCTTACCCTGGGGATTGTATACTGAGTTATCAATACTGAACTGTGCGTCTTCAGGAACAAGAGAGTGCCTTCAAACAAGTGAAGTAAAGATATACAAAAGATGTTATTTCTACACCAAAAACATTTGATGGCCAGTTGATCCTATCTGAACCCAGTGGGTTTTATAGCTGAGGAATTCCCACTCTTTAACCTGTAACATTAAATAGTATTCAGGAAATCTGAAAAGGTACTGGATGCTGTTTAATGACCAGAAAAGGTGGCCTGGAAACATGACTCTTGCATTCTGGTTTTGTTCCACCAATTTTTAATCTCTATGGACTTAGTTTATGTCTTCAAGTATGTAAACCCAATTCTGCTTACCTACACAGTTCTTATGAAACTTGGTGAATACAATTATATTATTAACTTATATCTTACTAGCAGTGATAGAGAAACAGTTAACAGTAACAGTTAATTAGTGTACTTATTTGGTTGTTTTTACTGTATTTTTTCAGAGCGTAATTGCTTACTCCCTTTCCCCAGTCTTGATCCTACCTATGCTCCTTCTTGTGACTGAAACACTTTCTTTCCCTCTTTCAAGCCACTCACTCACTTCTTTATATATTTCCCCTTAAGCCCTTCCTTTTCTATTTAGCTTATGATTGACTCCCTTTGAAAAGCATTTTGTGCTATTGTGTGTTAACGTAAATTGTATTTTACATAAAAGGTACGAGATAAAATAAAGGAGAGGGTGGGAGATGATGCATTAGTGTGTGGGCTGAAAGATGGAACAAAGGGTTGTTTTTTAATTCAAGCTGAAAATAGAAAATAAGATACTTGCTACACTTCTGTGCATGTCAACAAAACTGTGACTTTACTCACAGAATAAAAAGTATGAAAATTCTCTTTAAGCTACTGAGATATGATAAGTTAAGAATCTAACCATGTCATTTGCTGATAAAAATAATCCTAGGCTTCTTTTTAAACACTTGTTATAATGTTGGACAATGTGAGCAAAAGAAAATAATTTGCATTATGAAAAACTCCTGTAAATATATCTGCTGAATTGCAATGTGCAGCTCCAGCAGGATATTGCTTAGAGAGATTTTGTTTAAAACATTTATTGGAGGCATATATTACAGTATATCATTTACTGGCTGGAAGCCATGCAATATGTGTCTTAACAAAAAAAAATTACCTTGTAATATGAGCCCCTCCAAGGCATAATTATATAATAAAGTTCTTATTGGGAAAACTGGAAGAAGGCCAAGCCTTGTCCAAATATAGTGAATGTCAGAGCCAAATTTATTATCCTTAGCTATTAACAGGAGAAGGCAGGTTTTGTTTACCAAGCCTAATTCTCTCCTAATTACAGCCACTATAAAATAATTACTATCCATGGGATAACAACACAAGACAGAGTGACTAACAGAAGAAACTGCAGGGGTTAGAAAACAGAGTGCAATTCTGTGTCATTTTGAACAGCTTGCGTACTGCCATGAACAAATTAACGGACTTCATTAAGGAATTATGTTTTAAGAGTGGCTTTGCAGTGAAGCAGTAAAGCAATTAATGCATCTTATTTGGTCCTAGATCTGAGTTCTAGTGCGGTTTTAGACAGCAACTTAATTTCTTTTTTTTTTTTGTTTGATGTATCAGGTATAATAGGATGCAACCACATTACTGAATAAGATCAGTAATGAGTGTATGGAAAGGACTTTATTTTGGACAAATGATACCCAGTCCCCATTGACTCAAAATGTTTTACTGAATACATTTGTACTAACCTAATCTTAACTGAATACAAAACAAAGAGAGAGCCCAAACTATGCTGTAAAATAATTTGCATATTCAAATATTTATTTCCATTATATTTTGGATAAAAACTCACAGCACTAAATAAATGTTATATATAATGTCTGTGTTTGTATTTGAGCAAGGAAAGTAAGTTCTTGCAAAATTGTCAATATTTTATTTTTGCTCTCCGTAAAAATCAGAGTGGAATATTTCTCAGTTGAAACGTAATACTTCATTAAATTTGCAATGTTTCCATTCTCACTTTGCCTACCCTCTTCCATCTTGTCATACAACCCCAGAGGTGCACAATGGACCTAGGGCTACATTTTTTGCACAGTTAAAGTGTATGTATCAAAATCAGCCTGTACACAACATATTCACAGTGTAAAAGGTCAGAGTTCAAGCTGTCTTCTCTCTGTAGCAGACACTTCACCCTATAGCAGGGCTAACTCCCTTATTTTAGTGACTTAGTGGGAACTGGCAAACTCAACACACTTGGGAGTCTGTTTTAGATACTAGTTTTAATAGGCCTCCAGATGGCCACATGAAAGCAAAAGGATTATTATAGTAGCCCCCAGCCGTGCCATTATAGATAAAGGTATATTAGACTTTCCTTTACAAACCCCCTTTTTTGAGGTTTTTATAACTCCATTATAAAATTCTCTTAGCACCAGAAGTCAATATAAAGTTCTCAGCCCACACAATATGTTTTAGGGTTTTTTTTGTATAAGGTATGTATATCAGTGTAGTCTCTGTTTATCCTTTATACATAGCAGCAATTTAGATTACTTTAAAGGGTACCTTTTTGTCACTATTTAAAAAACAAGTTAATCATGAAAGTAAAATTTAAATGTGCATATGCTCAGTTGGGGTGAATCAGCTCACTGTCTTCTGTCTTTTGAGATCAGCCAAGTGACTTGTTTATATCCACTAAGCACCCTCTCCTCCAGTTATTAATCTGATTTTAAGTACAAGAGAAAGAAGAGTGGAAACCAAAGCTAAGGCACAAAACTAAAGTGATAGAACTGTTGTTGGACTCTTGATGTGAATATCACGATAGCTTCCAAGAGAACTCAGACACGCAAACCTTTTTAAACACGTCTACAATTTTTGGAACTGTCGGAGTTCTGTGTTTTGGATCAAATCCTTGCTAGTTTCTGCATTGTTATTAGAGACAGGATGCTCTTTAAGCTGTGGCAAAGCTGACTTTACCAGCTGCATTCGTATAGTTCTCTGGTTTTGCCCTCATTTTCCTGGGCTCTAACATCAGTGGCATTAAGTTATTAGAAAAGTTTGCACATTTTAAAGAAAACCTCAAAATCTAATTTAATAGAACAAGTCCACATAAGATTTCCTTAAAAAAAAAAAAAAAGGAAAATGCTGCAAAATGCTGCAGTCAGTTAGTTCGCTTCTTTCTCTGTCTGACCATAAAACTGAAATGAGTTTTGCATTTTTTGTTTGTTTGTTTGTTTGATCAAACAGTTTCTCATAGTTTGACAAATTCTGAGCAATTTCCTGAACAGGGAAACAAGGAATGTGGACAGTAAACCTGAGTAAGTATTAAAGAGACTTCCAGCCATGGAATCCCTAACTGATTTCTCTCATTGGTTTTAAGACTGGTTTTCTGATATTAAAACAGAAGGTGACATATTACAACATGAACATTATCTTTTCTCCACACGTCACATCCTTTTGGGTTATACTTCGAAGTCTTCATTGGAAAGACCAGTCCTATACCTTGGCATTGTAGAAAAAGAAATGCCATTGTAAGATATTGTGTCAATAATTCTACATATTTATGAAGCCAAATTATGAATTGATATGATCTATCATAATGGCTCTGCCATGTCAATGTCTGCATATTAACTGCTCCATTACAGGATGATACTGTGTCAATCACTGTTTTTTGGGAGTCCAGAATCACTGCTAAGTTTTAGTCATTTATCTTCAAATGCATTAAAAATGAAAGGCTAACATGTTTGCAGCATATTAAGTTATTCTTCTAATTAATACTAAAAGAAATTAGGGTAATGAGCATGAAAATGTTTACCATTTTGCACATTCTTACTGAGTAGATGTCTTTGTTTGGAAGATTATTGAATTTTTAAAACATTTTAGGAATATTTTAACTATGCTGCATGATTTACACATCATTCTATCACATAAAATTAAAAGCTCTACAGAGAACTACAGCTTAAATATTATAATAAAATACAACACTTACAAATGAAATTATATCTAATTTTACTTTAGATATGTGTCCCATATCTTCTTAATGGTTTCCTGAAGACCTCTGAGTTGATAAGTAGTACATTTGAATGGGATACATGTCTTCAAATATTGCAGAAAATTCAAGTGTGAGATGTCACGTACTGTAGCAAATTTGCTACAATACCTAGGCACAAAAGGGTGAGTTAAGGATGGACTGTCAGCATGGAGGTCATGACCTGCAATGGAAGTAATGTACAGATCTAGAGCACTAATGAGGGAAACAATGACTTCCACAATAATGATGCGCAATGCTGTATAACATCCCATGTATTCTTGTATAGCCTGTAAATGTCACAGGCCTCAGCTAGAAATCAGAATTTCCTTGCTTTTGATGGCTTGTCTTCAGATGTTTGGTGTGGTTTGTAGCTGTAGCTATTGCTCTACTTTATGTATAAGCCATCCTAGGAGGCTATTGTCGCATTGATGCGACGTCATGAACATTACTCAGACAGTGAAGTACTTGTTGGTTTTGCATACATTTCAGAAGCCAAAAAAACACCTCAGGGCTCTAATTCTAGAAGTTACACTAATTTTACATTATTTGTGCTCTGGAAAGGTTTTCACATGTGTTTTAGCAAGTAAGGTCTTCATTATTATCCAAGTCAGATCTCTATGTGCTTGTTTAGGTTCTCAGAGTTATATCAGTTTCAGGATAATCTTTTACTAGAAATGCACTTCTATCCAATCCCTGCTGTTGTAAAATGTGATTATCTTTTGCACAGAGTTACAGACGCATTAGTTCCCAGGCTACTTGGGTGTCCTGGTTTCAGCTGGGATAGAGTTAATTTTCTTTGTAGCTAGTATGGGGCTGTGTTTTGGATTTGTGCTGAAGCAGTGGTGATAATGCGGAGATGTTTTAGTTGTTGCAGAGTAGCGCTTACACTAGTCAAGGACTTTTTCAGCTCCCCATGCTCTGCCGGGTGCACGGGAACCTGGGAGGGGACACAGCCGGGACAGCTGACCCAAACTGACCCAAGGGATATCCCACACCATATGATGTCATGCTCGGTATACAAAGCTGGGAGAAGAAGAAGGAAGTGGGGGACATTGGGAGTGATGGCGTTCGTCTTCCCAAGGAACCGTTACGCGTGATGGAGCCCTGCTCTCCTGGAGATGGCTGAACACCTGCCTGCCCATGGGGAGCAGTGAATGAATTCCTTGTTTTGCTTTGCTTATGTGCGCGGCTCTTTCTTTCCCTGTTAAACTGTCTTTATCTCAAACCATGAGTTTCCTCACCTTTACTCTTCTGATTCTCTCCTGCATCCCACGAGGGGAGAGTGAGCGAGTGGCTGCGTGGTGCTTGGTTGCTGACTGGGGCTAAACCATGACATTGGGTTATTCTTGATTACAGACAGAAAAGAACAATTATTTGAAATATTGCAAACACAAATACATTATTTTTTCTGATTTCTGTATTTGTTTTGCTATACATTGGAGAAGGGCTTGGAAGCTTTATACTGAGTAAAGCTGGTATTCATTGTGAACTGTATCTACAGTCGTTGTGCTGTAAGAGACACTTCAGAAAGTGTGCTTGTTTCCAAAGGAAACTTCACTTCCAACTACTGCTTATGAACTAGGTTGGACAGACCTTTAAGTAAAAAAACCTTGGCAGGTACCAACATGTCCAGGTACAGTCTTAGGTCTCCAGCACAATTGCTGGAGATTCAAGATGTCATCAGTAGATGTATTCCTGGTCTTATTACTATGATTTATTTAAAAATATTTAAAATCAGAATCATCCAGAAGACCTACAAAAGTCTGTAGTGAAAGCATCAACTTTACTATCCTTTGAGAGCTACAGCCTACGAGAAGCAGTCACCGTTGTGTCAGAGTACAATTGACAGTCTGTTAAGGGATACTAAAAAACAGGGCTGGAAATAGAAATAGAAACTAACTTTCAGCTTTATCAAGTGTGATGCTTCAAGGTCAGAATGAAATTCAGTGATGGGGCAGCACAAAGATGCTTGCACGGCAGGTGCCCTGGTCAATCTATAAACTCAGAGGCCATCAGTCTCTGCTTGTGCCAGCCTGCATTTTAATCAGAAGGAAAAATATGTGGCACAGTTAAGCATGCTTAGTGGTTTCCAATCAAGCAAGTCCTAAAACCAGAATAGCAAAAATGCATCAAAAGAGTTTTAAGGCACAATGGAGATATATAAAATTTTGACTACACAAGTATTGCCAAAGAAAGATTAGTTTAAAATTTGCTAATATCTCAGATAGGCATTCCCTCCTCAATTCTCCTACAGTGCTGTAAAATGATCCTAGTAATAATACACTTTTCTATGTCCTTTTTCATTTTGTCCTACGCTCGTTCACAGGCTAGTGCAATGACTGAAAAGGCAGTATCAATGGAAACAAGTGTACACTGTACTTGTGGAATTTCCCTCCTTTTAATTTGTTTGTTCAGTAATGTGTGCTACTTTGCATTGGAAGATCTGGTGAGATTTGAACAGGGTATTTGTTAAATGTGGTCTCGTTCGGGAAGATTTGAGGGTGGTAGAAATGGGTCCTGTCTAAACTGGCAAAAAAATGCTGGGAAAACAGTAGCTGTAGGAGAAGTCAGAGAAGCAGATGCATGTCCAGAATCAAACAAATCTTTGGGTTTTTTTTTCTCTTTTTTGTAGACTAAATACATGTTCATTTCATGAGCCCAATATTCTTCATTTTCTTCTTCACAGATAAATAACAGGGAAAGGGTAACTCAGCTGAATAGTGTTGTGGTTTAGCCCCAATCAACAACCAAGCACCACGCAGCCACTCGCTCACTCTCCCCTCGTGGGATGCAGGAGAGAATCGGAAGAGTAAAAGTGAGGAAACTCATGGTTTGAGATAAAGACAGTTTAATAGGGAAAGAAAGAGCCGCGCACGTAAGCAAAGCAAAACAAGGAATTCATTCACTGCTCCCCGTGGGCAGGCAGGTGTTCAGCCGTCTCCAGGAAAGCAGGGCTCCATCACGCGTAACGGTTCCTTGGGAAGACGAACGCCATCACTCCCAATGTCCCCCACTTCCTTCTTCTTCCCCCAGCTTTATATACTGAGCATGACATCATATGGTGTGGGATATCCCTTGGGTCAGTTTGGGTCAGCTGTCCCGGCTGTGTCCCCTCCCAGGTTCCCGTGCACCCGGCACAGCATGGGGAGCTGAAAAAGTCCTTGACTAGTGTAAGCGCTACTCTGCAACAACTAAAACATCTCCGCATTATCACCACTGCTTCAGCACAAATCCAAAACATAGCCCCACACTAGCTACTGCGAAGAAAATTAACTCTATCCCAGCTGAAACCAGGACAAATAGCTTCCTAGTTGTGATCAAATCCAGATTTGAATCCAGAGAAGTACTACTGTGTAGCAAGTGAGAATGATGATAATTTTATTCTGCTCTGCAGCATGATAAATTAAGCGGCTTAGTGCTTAGCTGATTCTTTTCCCCCTAAAGCACTTTGTCATGCAAGTTCTTTACAGAAGGTGAAGAGTTTCTCCAGCTGTTTCACTCTTTTCCTTTCTTCACATCATCTTCCTTTCCACCCCTCCTTACCTTTCTTCTGACTTAAGATATGTGATAATCAGTATTCCTTACATATACTCATAAAGATACGCAAATGTACCTAATAGTGCCTGGGTGGTGAAATGTCTCCTAGCATGATGATACTTCACAGATGACCTTACATGTTGGATATTTTAGTTTTCCATGTCATCAGCATAGCACAACCTCGGTGCTGTGGCATCTATTCCATGTGTCAGCTCACTGGGTATGTACTTCACCAAAATGACTTATGTATGCACAGCAGACATACCTGGGATTTTCAGATGTGCCACAGCCTAGTCAAAGGTGTAAAGCAGCTGCTCTTTTAACAAGGCTGAAGGGCATACAGGCAGAAATCCTGAACATATGTTCAAAGTCTCAGATTTTGCCTAGACAAGATTTCAAGTCAGAAAAAGAGAACATATCCAGATCTTCATCTGTCCTAATCTCCAAATAGCCATTTATCAACATGATGTTAAAAGCATAATGACTTTTTCTGAAGCCAGAAGAACTAAACTTGCCAACAGACACTTTCCTCTCAGTTGCAGAGCATGGCCTTCTGCTCTGATGCTTTTTCACTGTGAAATATATGTAAAATATATAAGATATGGCTCTGCCTGCTGCCTACCACCAATATTACCTGCTAAATTTCACAGGGAGAATTTGGAAGCATTCTGGCTTCTCTGTGATTATAAGGGTCCATTGTTCAGTGATACATTTATTAGTTTCCTGACATATATAGCAAAATTTATCACAGATGTTGTACAACAATAATCTGATATTAGAAAAGTGAAGAAACCTGAGATTTATTAATATATCCTTGCCTTTAGAGAGAAGTTTTAAAGGTAGTGATGATGATCCCAACTCCTATTTCCTGACAGTCCAACGTCTCACACAGTGGAAGTTCCTCATTATGCTGCTGCCTTTCCTTACACTTTGGGTAGATAATTTACTGTAATGACACAGAAATAATAAAGCTGTTCCGTACCTATAATAACATATGCTATTGTAACAGTGTGCAAGGGAGGTATTTTCAAATATTGTATGGTTATTTTTCCTAATTGTTGCTCCCTCCATTACCGTAGGGCATTCTATTTTCTCTTTTTCTGTTATGTGATATATAGCAACAGCTTGTTAAGACTTCTTTAACAAATGTATATCGCTCCCAATGTAAGCATGCTTTTGCATGTAACTTTTCTGAAACTGTGTTCCTCAAACTTGTGTGTTGCTGTTTGAAACTGAGATGTATGAGTTAAAACCCTCCAACAGTGCCTTGAAGATAATGCTAAAATACATATACAGGAAAAGCAGCAAAAAGCCCTATGAAAGCTTAGTCATCTTGAGAGGTCTTGAACTAGTGTCCTTCTGAATTTTACACTGTAACACAATATGCAACCGCAGGCCAACCCACCAGTGATAATGAATGAGAAATTCTGAGGGCTACTGAGCACTGTGCACATTTTCCCAGTGGATCAGGACATAGTTTGTTAGCACAGGTGTTCCCGTAATTGTGATTCATTGGGGTAAATGCTCCATGCTCAATGGCCCTCTTCCACTTCCGTCTTCTCCTGGGGGTGTATTGATCTGATTGGTACTGACCTGCACTACTGGATAACAAGTAAGCCTACACAGATGGGGGCTCTATTCATATTCTAAAGGTTAAACCACAGCCCTATAAAATATTAAAGGGGAGATTTTTTTCAAGTGCCCAAGAATTTCAGAGCACAAATTGCAAAGACTTTCTGGAGATCACCAACACTAAATTCCACATGTGCTTTTTGAAAATCTCTCCCTAAACCACTTAAAGCCAATAGTCTGTGTAGGTACAACTCATCTCAGTTTCACAGAAACCTGTAATATGGTCTTTGTGTAGACTTATCGGGGTTTTTTGTTGCATTAGTATTCTGATGAAAAATTTCCTTTCTACAAAACTGTTTCTTTTTCCTGGAAGAAACTGTTGGAGTAAATAGGTTTTCTTCAGAGTAATCCAGATGAAAAAATCTTCATCTGCGTACTTGCATGATTTTTTTATCAATTAAATGTTCTGCCTGGAGGCTAAAAATTTCCAAGTTGCCCAAAAGAAGGATTTGTTTTCAAGGGATTTTCAAATTCCTTTCTCCAAAGTTGTCCCTTTTTTGACTTTTAGTGAGCTTCAATGAAACCATTTTCAGAATATTCACACAAATACATGTGCACTTACATACTCAAATGCTCTCACACACAAGTGTACACACATGCACTCAAACATTAAAATATATGTGTGTATATATACACACACAGACACTTAAAAATTGGGTTTCTTCCCAAGCCAAGTCTAATTCATGCACTGTTTGGATGGAAAAGAAGCTGGACCAGGATGCCCCATTCTTGAGGCATCTCCACTTTCCTCTGTTGCCCTTCTGCTCCATTTCCGTTCCAGGAACTTGAAGAAGAGCCAGCAAAAGTCAGCACTCGGAGATGAAAATTGATCACATTCCTTGTAACCTGCAATTAATGTGGCCCCTTGTAGCTTCCTCTGCAAAGTTCATGTTAAAGCCTCTCTGCTGCGTACGTTGCATATTAACTGAGTTCTGTGTCTGGAATGGGGATGTTTGGAGTACTGTCCCATACCACTCCCCCTTATGATAATGCCACCAAAATTTACATCATGTTTTCCTAAAACTTCTCTGTCTAGAGCTACAGTGATTTGTGAGGTTTCTCAAGTTTCAGTCTAAAAGAAACATACAGTAAATCTTATGCCTGCTAGTATGGACTATACATTGGAAATGTGGGATTTTTCTTTTTTTATTCATAGATAAATTGTGCATGCAGTATATTATATATAGTATGAAGTGTGTATACAAGTCATGCTCCAGGCATAAAACTCACCTTTACATGGTCAAAATGTAGCCCTTGGCAATTAACTGCTTCTTAAGAGAATATGATTATAGATGACGCCTGTTTATAACAATGAACATATTTCTGTGTACTGAAAGGACTGACTCACATCTTTATATGAAGTATTCATAACTTTCTATGCTTTTAAATCACTGCATTAGCCCATATGATTCACTGACAAAGAAAAACGATTTATTGTAAAAAGATACCCTGTGAGGATACAATAATTGTGTCTATTTTCCCATCTCCAATGCTATGAAATAATAAAATTATAATAGATGCAAATTATGCATGCTCTTTGATGCATGCTAAAGAGGGACCTTTTAAAAAACGGAGGTACCTTTAGTTAGGGATTACCAATGGTCACTGCATTATTGTTTTCTGTTTATACCTGGCTTCAACCATAACATTCAGTTTCATTTTAGGGGACTGTGCATCTACCTGTCTATTAACCGACAGGCTAAGCAAATATGAGTTCCTGATGGGTTAAAAAAATAATCCTTGAATTCAGAATAAATTCCACAAGGAAATCCTGAAAAAAGAAAACAAACATTGCCCCCAATAGGACAGTCACTGTGACTTGAAGAAAAGAAAATTGAAATACATGAAAAATCAATGAGGTAATAATTAAATTGTGGAGCCCACAGTACAGTGGCCAAAGCTCAGCATGCATTTGTTAATGTATACTGGGAACTGGGGTAATCAGCAGCTAAAGGAGAGCAAAGAATGACTGTAATCCTGAAGCAAATTTCACGATCAGACTCTTTAAAAACACATACCTCCTACAGTATACAGGGATATTTATAGGAGGTTAAAGATACAAATTAAAGTCCAGGAGACTATACATTCCTGATTACCCAGCATTCTTAAATCAGCCCCTTCTTCATCCTCACACCTGGGCCTCAGCTGCAGCGTAGCTGTCATTTACGCTATCCATGGCACAGGATTGATGACAGTCATTCGCTGATGAAGCTGTATACATCATTTCTGTCCAGGCTGCACTGGCCAGATGGACCCTGACCATCCATCGCCTGTCAGGGACACATCTGTTCACACTCCTGCTAGGGGTACTAACAAGTCATTGGCTTTCCGAAAGGACAGTGTCAGCTGGATAGGGCACAACATAAAAACTGTTGTTGTTGTTCTTATGTTTTTAATAGCGATTCTATAGCAGCTTTTTAAAATGTAAAAATGATGATTTCTACTAACTTGTAAGTTAAAGAAGTTGCAAAAATCCCTCATGTTGTTCTGAATGCTTTTTGAACTCAAAATATAGAAAGCCTGACAAATATTTCTGGTAGATGTTTGTTTCTTCAGACAGACAGACTGCTGGGCTATAAGAATTTATTAGACATGACTACATGGTGATCTATCGTTTCTCTCAAAAACTAGAAATGTATGCAGTTTTCTTTGTATATCTAGCATTGTCCATGAATATTCTTCATGTGGAACATCTTTGATATGGATTAAACTTTCTGTCTCACTGAAACGAAGGAGCAGTGAAGGAATATGTTACAGTTCAATCTGCAGTGTAACCCTAGCCGTCTGTAAGATAAAAACAAGCTCCTGAAATGATTGTTTTCAGCAACGGACCTTATTCACCCACACAAAAGTGGCTTTTGCTGTAGATACAAAAAGAGTAAGAACGTTATTTTAGGGCAGAGGCTGTAAAGAGACATTCACAATTCAAATACATTATCATCCCTGCACTGTCTTAGGGCTAATATGTCCATGACTATATAGAATCACCTATTATAGTTGTTTTCATAACTCAGAAAACAAAACTATTTTACTATATGAGAATTTGCTTGGGAATGTTTTGCGGAATGCTCTTTCAGTAAGAACAAGAAGGCTGTATGGTATCACCTCTCCAAAATGGCATTGAGGAGCAAAAATCATGCTGGTGTCCTGAACAGTGGACAAGAATAAAAACAGCTCCACTACCAAAGGCAGGTTCTCCTGCCTCCCTGACATACCCACCCCGCTCAGGGGGAACCTCCTCCTTGCTTGGTGACTAAGGAAAAACATTCAACACCCATTGGATATCCAATTAATTTTTTTCTCATTATTTCACATGTCCTAATAGTATTTTTGCTTGCTTTTTAGTGTAGTCAAGCATATTTTGAAGGAAATACTCAATTTCACATGCATTTATGGCTTAAACAGTGGGTTGAGAAAAAGATCTTAGTAGTGCAGGAGAATGGGAAGAACTGTGAAATATGGGTTCTTCTACAGGTGGTACTCTATTACTGGCTAATGTGGATCAAGGATACTTCACCACTTTCACAAGAAGGCCTCTTCTGAGGCCCTCCTTTGAGTAATACAATATTTGATGACTCCTTAGCAGCTCACAGATCCTACTCAGGAATTTGGTCAGTAACTCACAGAGAAAGAAACCAAGGAACCAAGAAAACCTGAGAACTTCGATATCCCTTCAGTTTATTTAGGGATAAGGCTTTCTATTCAATATTTGCACTTTTGTTTCTCTTTTACAGCCCAGCATCACTCCTATGTAAAAAGAGAGAGAAGACTAAAACTTTTCCATATGAAATGAAAGTTAAAAGCACGTGGTATTGTCTCTAGTTAGGGCTCTCTGCTATCCTTGTAGAAAACAAGAATAAACCGCTATTTATCTCCTGAAGTACTACATACATTTTACACTTACTAGCCCAAAAGTCTACTGATTTTCATTTTAGTTATCAGCAAACTGCCTAAGCTATCTTCAATATTTTCACTTTATCTTGCTTTGTTTAATTTTTATTTATCTGGAGATCAGGCTTGATTGGATATGATAAGTTACCTTTTAATGTGAAGATGTATTCTTCCATAAGTGAAACTAAATGAGCAAGAGGAGTCTTTGAAAGTGTGATATAGAACCTTGTTAATCCAAATAATTTTATTTCAGTGTTATTTCTATTATTTAATAAAAAGACTAATAAATTGTTGTCATGGTTTAGCCCCAGCCGGCAACTAATCATATATTTTGAATTTAAAAAGAGATATTTTTACAGTGATCTTGTTCTGTCTAAGTTAGGAAACTAATTATATATGTGGCAAAGGAAATAGTAGCTGGTGAATTGTCCTTGATGGGTACTTGTATGAGGGAATCTGACTTCACGGTAGTGATAAATTAACCAGTCTCTGTTTCTGAAACAGTGCTGGATAGGCTATAATTCTAGCATGGTCAGTGTATCAGGTACGGGTCTCGAATGCATGGACTACATAGCTTAAAGAAGGGTTAAACAGAGCAAGGACTGTAGATCATAGTGTAAGTTAGACAAAGGCCATGTTATGGTTTCAGCTGGGATAGAGTTAATTTTCTTCACTGTAGCTGGTGTAGTGCTGTGTTTTGGACTTAGTATGAGAATAATACTGATAACACACTGATGTTTTGGCTATTGCTGGGCAGTGCTGAACTAGTCAAGGACTTTTCCAGCCTCTCATGCTCTGCCGGGTGCACAAGAAGCCAGGAAGGGAGGAGGCACAGCTAAGAGAGCTGATTCAAAGTGGCCAAAGAGATATTCCATATCATATGATGTCATGCCCAGTATATTAACTGGGGGGAGTTGGCAGGGACTGGGGGGGAGTGTGGGCAATCGCGGCTCGGGAACTGGCAGCGTCGGTTAGCGGGTGGTGAGCGGTTGTATCACTTGTGGGGTTTTGGGTTTGGTTTTGTTTTCCTTCTTTTTGGGTTTCGTTTCTCTCCCTCATTGTTTTCCTTTTTATTATATTATATTATCTTAATCATTGTTATTATCATTACTATTATTGCCTTTTTTTATTCTAATTAGTAAACTGTTCTTATCTCAACCCACGAGTTCTCTTGCTTTTGCTCTCCCGATTCTCTCCCCCATCCCACAGGTGTGGGGGGAGTGAGCGAGCGGCTGCGTGGTTGCCAGCTTAGTGCCGGTGCTTAGTTGCTGGCTGGGGCTAAACCACGACAGTCCATCAAAACCAAACCAGGCATAAACCTCCAGCAGTTCTGGAATATAAAAGGACAATAGTTGGATGCTGGGCTTGCTCTCTGGTGGCAGGAGTCTCTGATACACGGCAGTTCTGTGGTTTGTTTTCTGCAGTATCCTCAACCACTGCAAGATCACATTACAGAGACAATAGTGGTATGAAATTCACAATGCTTGCAAAGTAGGTACTGATATTTAATCAGTCTGCTTTTTGAAAAGCTGATACTGTGACATTTTATACAAATGATTTGAGGCCTAGATTTTTTTTTGTTACATTTCTTGTAGACATGCTTAAAGAATTTTTTGGTTTTGGGTAACAGACTCAATAGATTACTTGCTTGGTGATTACTGGCAGCATAACATGAACCGCAGTGTTACTGAAACTGTGTAAAATTTCTCTCTTAGAAGAACCTTATGACCTTGTACGTTTAGACCCAGAGCAGGAGTTCTACTTAAACTCTTTTGGGTGCTAAGAAATTGCAAAAGGAGCCAAGGCCATTTGAGTGACCTCATGTAGATCCAGGACAGTGAATTAACTATTGATGGGAGGGGAAGTCTAAATGAAATACTATGTTTCAATAGAGTTTTTTGTTCTAAATTGTCCATTTGTTTAATTCTGTTTTCTGGATTACTATTTCGTGCATTTAGAATAATATTTAAATACTGAAAAACAATTAAACTTTTTCTCATCTATATATTTTCTCTTTCAATTGCATTTTATAAGAAAAACAAATCCTTCAGACTTGAACTTTCCTCTAAGATGGAAATATCCCTTTGTAACTTGCAGAAAACTGAGTAGAATAACTGAATAGTAGTTTGCTTCACGATAAACAAAACTGCACTAATGCTACAGTAACGTGCTATTCTTGTTGAATTTTACACTCAGAGATATTTATTGCTGAATTCTAAAAAGCTTTAATTATTGAGGAGGATAATCTGTGCCAAGTAAAGCTTATTTCAATTAAAATAAAAGAGTAAAAAAAAAGGAAACTTATCAACATGCTTGGTTAAAATGTTTTTTTATATATTTTAAAATAGAATATAGATTTGTTTATATAATAGAGTGTATGTAAATAAAATATTAATATATGAACAGTGATATATGGTATATAAATAAAATACTTAAAATAGCTACTTAGAAGAACTGCTCACAAACACATCTGCACACAAATAATAGTGGAAACTGCCTTGATAGAGAAGGCCCTTTGAGAAATTTTATTGCAGGACAAGTATTTTAATGTGAAGCCTGAAATGAGTGACACATGGGAGTTAAAGGAAGTGTGCTCATGCAGGAGAAAACCAGGGGGTGTAATGACATTGGTTGGTAAGACTAAAAGAAAAAGGAAAGAAACACACATCAGTTCTTTCTTGACAATAAAATACTTCCTAATAACGTCCTGTACTGACAATGCTATCATATCATATATGTTTAAGTACTGATAGCTTAAACCACACCTTGTGGAACTGACTGCAGGAAAAAGACAATTAAGGAGGATTTTCCCACTTATTTCAATTTGTCTAATACAATAAAAGAAGAATAAATTCTACAGGCTAAATTCACACTTATATCCAATAGCCAAGAAATAAAAGCAAAGTCTTGGCCATATTTCAAATTCCTGCTTGATTTTATGTCCATCAAAGAGCAGCTCCTACACCATGTGTAAGAGCCTATGTGCTGTATTTTAACATCAGAAAGACAGAATACCATGTGGAGCATGTACCCACCGAGCCACATAGAAGATCCACAGGATACAGAAGGGCACATGTGTGAAAGTAAAAAAGATCAAAACAGGATCTCAAATACCATATATCTTCGTTTTGAAGCCCCTATCAATTAGTAACAGTTCATTTTTAACAGCCACAGCCTTACCATGCAAGCCACAGCTTCAGCTTCTGAATTCCCACGTAGACAATGATTGTTTGAGTAGATTTACCTTGGGTAATGACAATTTTTCAATATTTCTGGGAATGCTGACATTTGATTCCAGGATTAGACACTGAACTCAAGGTTATGATTGTCTCACAATGGCAGCTGGGTTAGGTTTGGTCATTATTTTCACAAGACCTTGTCAAGAATAACCTAGATTGCTGGTTGGTGGTAGTCTTAGTGGGTGGCATCCTACCTTCAGAAGCAGTTTTAAAAAAAACCAACATCATATCAGCAGCTCTGTTGGCTTTCAAATATAACATAATGTTGAGATTTAGAGAAGCTGAGATCTTGGCCAAGGAGGATGTTAACCTGTGTCAAATAATGAGTTTATGTTGCATATTTGTGGGGTAAATACATAAGTCTGGAATTCCTTAAAAGTAAACTGTATTCTGTAGTCTATGCAGCAGGGTCAGGCAGTGTTTGACATTTCATTCAAAGGTCAACACTAAGAGCTATCAGAGCTGCAGTGTGACGTATCAGCTGTGTACTGGTCTCAGTTCCTAGGGACCAGTGGTCTTTTTACCTAGAAGCCTACAAGGGTGAATGGTGAGTTGAAAACAAAAGGTAAAATTAGACAGAGTGTGTTTCTTAAATTTTTTTTCATTGATCTGTTTTAAGTGCTTTATAAGTGTAGGAAAGCTGAGCTTTTGTTCCTTGTTTTCCTGTCATGTTGCCTCAGACATAATTCCTGAGCACTGAGAGTTAGGTGAAAAGTCACAGCAGTATGAGAGTCATTTAAGTTGAGGAGATGAGCTTTTAGGGACCAGCCTCACCAGGCACTGAAAACCACATTCCAAAGAGCCCTTCCAATATCTGATAAGGTATCCAAGGCTGGGGATGTGTACCGAGATCTGGAGGGCAGAAGCTGCACTTTGACTCAGTTCCAAGAAGTTAGAGTCTTTTGCTAATGTAGTAATGATATTTTGAGCCAGTATGTAATACTGAATTACGATACTACTCCTGTATGTGCCAAAAAAGTATGGTTTGACCTTACCGTTAGACCAGGTTTGAGCCATTTCAGGATACTTTCTTGGATGAAAGATGGCATTGTGTCAGACCAGATTTAAGTCCTTGCTGAGTTGGGTTCTTTTCAAAATCATGATGAGGGATTCAGTGCCACAAGCTTTCTTCATGCCACGTGAGCCTGAAGTGTCTGAATGAAATTCTGTGTGAGGACTGTGGTGGTATGGCTCTTCTTGCACCTCCTCAGTCCACCACTTCGGTCACAAACAGCAACCAAACCTGTATGGAGATATGTTAGTTGCTGCATATGTAGTTACGTATTAAATCCAGTAGTTTCAAATCAGAATTTAAAGATTACTGAGTGTTTTAAATTTTTAGGGAGAAAATATTATTA
Source organism: Anhinga rufa (assembly GCA_013400875.1). Taxonomy (NCBI): domain Eukaryota; kingdom Metazoa; phylum Chordata; class Aves; order Suliformes; family Anhingidae; genus Anhinga; species Anhinga rufa. Next base: position 13,583 of record VZTV01083657.1, on the reverse strand, counting down.
AGAAAGTGTCTTAGAAATTTCAAATGGATACATGATTCCTCACTTCCCAGGCTGTTCTGATGGAAGCATTGTGCATGGAGAGAATGAAACAAGTACATATCTATATGTTAATACTGATTTAATAATATTTAATTATTTCTAAGTAACTTTAGTTTCCAAGAAGTTACTTTATATGTTTTATATACACACAGAGACATACGTACATATATTGGCCTGAATAGAACTAGAACACATTAGCTATTATCTTTTTAATGCCACAGATCTGAATTATGTGCAGCATATAAGACACCTAATTTTTGGTTTTGGCAAAAAAGGATTTATATGGGAGCATATACTGCATATACTATTTCAAGTACATGGAAAACTGTTATCTTGTCATAAACATTATTTATATTTCATTCCTATTGTAGCTTAAATCTCACATCTTTTTAGGCATTTTTTTCAAGGATATCAAAATGCCATGATTGGCACTCATAGCTTGGAATAGTAACTTACATAAGTTCTATTTAAAAATATATATCACTTCTAATCATGACCTGGGTGAAGAAAGCCTGGATGGATGGCTCCATGTCCCTGGGGAGCATGAAGATTTCTCAACAAGCTGAGCAAATGAAGGGGCTTAGTTTGCTGACTTGAGAAGGCTCTAGTTCAAGGCTTGTTTGTTTTGTGTTCCCAGACTAACTATCCTCAGGTTGTTATAATTATTAAGAAGTCGCTACCTATAGGTCCAGGGGCATTTTTTTTAATACAGTGGATGCAGAGCTTGACCTTGGCTGCTCTCCTTCAAACTAAAAATATAAACTGTCGAGACTGAAACATAGATGATTTTCTTTTCTTTCTTCCCTATATGAAATAGAATTTGATATGGATTCTTCTCTCATGAAAGTAATCAAGTAATTACAATTGAGACAGCTAGAAGAAGGCCTGCCTGGTGAGCAGATGTTCCATGAAAAATAAATAACTTCTCAAACTTAGCAATTTAATTTAAGACAATAGAGAATACTTCTTCAAGAAAAACTATCTCTTAAAGGCTTTTGTTTTATACTCTCTGTTTCCCTCATGACACTGACCAGGCTGTAGGTAACACTAATGATTGAGATTTTTAAAATTTTTTACATTACTCATCTTTACAATAATACCTCCTGACATAAAATACCTTTCAGTTATCCCCAAAATACTTTGTAAACTGACTACTCTTGACCTCGGAGGGAGGGACATATTATTGTTCCTATCTCGAATGTGAGTAAATTCCAAGTGTTAGCGAGTCTAATGGTTGAAGGTTGGTGGGGAAAGGACGGGGTATTCACATGGTCCTGCCATAAACCAGCTGCTGATGCACTTTGTGGTCAATGGGATAATATGGCTAAGAGCAGGGTGGTTAAGTGAAGATCAGTTCAAGTAAAAGAACACTTAAAATATAGGATTATTCTGAGAGAACAAAGGATAAGAACATTTATGATCAATACCAGCCAACAAGTGTTAAGAAAGTAGAGTCTGTCAAATAATCCCAATAATATTATTTGTTTTGATTAGAAATGTAGTTTCTATGCAGCTGCACAGTTGTACTTAAGCATTCAGAATCACTGGACTTGATACCCCATGGTATTGTGGTTAAAAACCACCCTCTGTACTGTCAGCTGGCAACCGGAACATCACCTATTTTAACTATAACAAGTCCTTTTTAGGTAGAATATTGCAAGATTTTATCCAAATCCATTTAACTTTTTTGTTATCAAGAATCTAAAATCAAATATGAAATAAAAAGCTGTGACAAATACAAAATATGGGAAAGTGGAAAAAAAAAATCAAAAGGCTGAAGCCATATAATCAGTGGGTAAACCAAGAGCTGTTAAAGCATTTTCTGAATGGACATAAATTGCTCATTTAGGATAATTTTATATACTTAATACCTGAGAATAAGGGGCTATATCTTGTAAGCCAGTGCCACAAAAAAGCACTAGGAGGAAAACATCTCAGTATGAGGTCCCACACTGATGTTGTAACAGAAAGTTGTGTGCAAATCCTTGAATGTTTCAGAATACGTAGGACAGGGATGTAACTACTGTTTCATAGCACATTGGTGAGAGCACTGTTTGAATAATGCATCTGGTTTTCATGTTCCTCTTTTTGAAAAGAGCTAATAGGAAAGAAATTGCTTGACTACTGGAGAAAATTTGTTGTTTGAGAAGCACAAAATGTGATCTGTTTAGAGAACACAGGTTTCATCCTAATTTGAGAAGGAAAATACTGAGTGCATCTGATTCCTTTGATCAAGTGAAAGCTGTCACAGGACTGAATGGTCATCAGTTAGAACCAAACACATTCAAAGTAGCCAAGCACAATTTTTAACAGCAAGGGCTATAAATCATCAGAATAATTTGAATATAAGAACATAGAATAGAATATAAGAAACGAAGTAAGAATTGCTCACACTGCTTACTTATATTCCTCAGATATGACATCTGCAAAAGACTTACACATAAAGCTTGCAGCACTTTGAAATAGCCAGAAAGTGTTTAGAAATACTTCAGTGAGTAGTAGCAAACCAAAGATTTTCAGGAAACTTACATAAAACATAAACATAAATTTAACGTTTTACTTAATGTCATATCTTAACAAATAAATATACATTTAAGGAGACTTGTTACTTTTTTTCTGGCTCTCAAAACTAAAGAAAATGTGATTAGGCTGTTACTGTGCTGTGGTGACCCTGCTGAAACCAGCACGCAGGTGGAGTACCTGCATTTCTGTGGTCCGTGCAGATCTGGTCAGTACATTCTTGGGCTGTGGAAACTGGCAGTAGGAGTGCTTGCTGTTCATCCCACACCCAAGTGGTTTTGGAAGTAAATTGATTTTATTACCCCAGGTTTGGGCAAAATTTGTCTTCAGATGCACACATGAAGCAACCCTCTGCTTTTTGGGGAGGAAGATGTGCATCAGAGCTGTCTGAGCTAGCAGGAACCCCAGAAAGTGCAGCACTTTTGCTTTAAGGTGTTGAGTTAGTAATTAATTTACAAGAGTAGTCCCAGTATTTTTTACATGTTTAAAGATGTGTGTATAAGGATATTTCTCCTTGTAAGTTTTACAGTACATTTGAGATGTGGGAGTTGTTTTTCATTTTAAAGGCTCTTAAAAAATACGTTCTGTGCATAGTTTTCTGTCTAAGTGGTCCAGAAAGCTTTTAATGTTCTGAAAGGACTAGCATTTCCTTCAGTTTTTCCTAGCTTGATGTATTTTGATATCATGGCTGGAATTTTTCTGCGATAACAGCCTTAAAAATGAGATAAAATATGTTTTAATTTGAACTCAGTAACAGAGCTACTACATCTGATCAGATAGCATGTTAATATATGAGCAGTGTGTATATAAGCAGTAACTCTTTTTCCTTAGCCAGTTAGCTGAAGAGTTCATTAGATTCCCTATGAGGTGCAAAAGAGGGGAAGGAAGCCAGTGTGGAGTTATTCATTGTCTTATGACTCAATTCTAATCACTTCAGTCAGTGTGACTGACAGAGAAATGCTTTCTACTGTGATTGAGAGTATTGATTTCTCAGCCCCTTTTGGGGCACACTGGAGAGACACAA
>VZTV01083657.1:0-5000 GCA_013400875.1 Anhinga rufa | reverse complement strand
GAGGTGGCTCAGTGATTCTTTCAAAACTGCTCTGCCCACTGCAAACAAAAGCTACCAAATGACTCTAGGGTTGCTCCCAGTCCTTCCTGCTGAAGCTGGTCTCCTTTGTATGAAATAGGCCTGATTAAGGCAGACTGTTTGAGAGAGAAAATATGGCTGACTCCATGCTCTCTTTGTGATGCCGGTCAGTTGGAAAAGAACCTGAGTTTAAGGGTTTCTAGTCAGTACTTTTCATACCTTAAAGGAAGGTATATAGGTGAACACCTATTTTGTGATTTTTTGTTACCTTGGGTGTGAAACAGATGAGTAGCTTAATCATGTTTAGATAACGGTCTTATGTGCTGTGAGCTCTTGGGTTCTGTGAGTGACAGAGATGCAGCTGGGATTTGACAAAAGCAGGTAAGGAGGCATGTAAGCTTCTTCCTGTGAACCTACTCTTGTGTGCCTCAGTTATCCTCTCTGCAAAATGGAATTAAGCCTAAAAAGTGTTTTAATATTCGTTAAGGCTGTGAAAAGTCTATGAATTGACATAAAAAAACTTCAAAAAGTGAGGCATTTAGCTGATACTAAATCATTCACTAAGTGAATGAGTGTTCAGCAACATTGGTATTCGTGCTCTATTGTCCTACTGTGTCATACAGAAAGAGAATGTATGACTTTGCCTTTATGGCAAATGCTTTTAAGTCTAACTCCCTCTTTTAATAGCCTGGGACTAGCTTTCTGAATTTCCAGTTGTGATTGAATTCTCCAAAGCTATTATTGCTGGAAACAAAAAGAAATTAGAGTTCTCAGTGACCATATACTGTGCTGTGCAGTCATGTAAAACATAAAAGAATAGATAAGTATTTCAGAGTAAAAGTAAAAACAAAAAATATTTGAAATCAAGTGGCCTCTTCAGTTCATTAGAGGATTATGTACTTTCATCACAAAACATATTTTTGAGCAGAGACTTCATCTTTGTTGGTGGCTGCCTTCTGCTTTGTTTGCAAGCTTTCCTTTTTCATACTTGAAACATCATCATAAAAACAGGTGTGAATGGTTGTGCTGTGGGACATTATTCCCTGTCTCCTGCTTCCTTGCTGTGGTATGGGCTCTGTTCCCAACAGCATGCTAAACTTCACATTGGTTGGTTCACTTCGCCATGTCATCATACCTGCATAGAGGTGGCCAGAAGAGCCTTTTCTTTGGCTTATGCCTTTGGGAGAGCTAAACTGGTGGAGAAGCAACATTTACATGTATTTATACTATGAGTTGTGTTGTCATATCTAAAATGGTTTTAATTCTGCAGGACAGGCCAGATCTATACTTCTAAGACATATCCTATGTGTAACTCAAAAAGCTCACCCTACTGCCTGCACCATCGCTGAGGTCTGTGCCCCCAGTTCATTCCTGCCTGTAGTCATCCCCGTATCAAGGCTGGGCATGCTGAATAATGATAATCTCCTTAATGTAGCTTGTCCAAAGTCAGAGAGAGGGTATTGCACTCTGAAAAGATATATCTTCTGATGTGATTGACAGCTCAGTCTAGCGTCATAAATCCCATCTCTACACTGTGAAGGAGGAGCTAAACTCAGTAGGGTGAACAGAAACCGTCTGACCCTCTCTCTCCAGGAAACTAAGTTCAAAAGCCCAGTATGTCACAGTGAGCTCCCTGAGAGGGGCCTCAAAATATGCAGACAGCATCTGTGATCATATTTTGTACATCTCCCCAATATGATCTGGTAGATTTGGTGTGGGTAAAGACTAGAAAAATATAACTCACTATTCCCCCCTCCTCAGTGTGATCCCTGAATATTGTTTCATGCACTTTACACTATTATAAACACCAAGAAGTGTAGTATCTAAGGCATACATGTGTTTATGTATATATATCTATATTCAAATATATTTATATAAAATATATATATATGTTGTATATAGTAGATATATGTAAGTAATTTCTCCATTTGTCTTCTCCCTGGATTTTATATTCTTATAATCCTATTTTAGCATTAAACCTATAGTTTAGGAGGTTAGCACCCATACAATAAAAGCTAATAAGAACAAGTTTAATAGTTACTGCCATGTCTGACATATTAAAAATGATCTTTTTGTCAGTATGTTAAACAGGTGAATATTTACATATTAAAAATTAATTTTTCTTCCCTCTGTTTGGAAGCAGCCTGTTAGGATTCTGATTACTCATATTCTTTGCCAGATACAGCCAGAATGGTAATACAATTTTTTTAAAAATTTTGGAATTTTGTAGCTGAACTGAATTTGTGTTCTATACTGGTGAAACAGCACTGTTTACCTACTTTCAGTTTGCATGCAATTCCTTAGAAGGAGATATATATGCACTGGATATTAAAAGCTATAGCCATGATGGCTATTTTTAGCTGTATCAAACTGGACAAGAAAAAGGAAGCTTCTCCTGGACCTGTGTGTTTAAATGTAATTACAAATAATTTCATTATGGTTATTATGATAGTAATTTATTTATTCTTAATTTAGTTTCTTGATTAGTTGCTTTGCTAAAATGATGAATGCTTTCATTAGTTAAAAAATCTTAAAATTTCAATTTGTATCTGGATATTGGTAACTGATTTGCTAAACTGAAGTTTTTGTTTCAGAATTACAAAAATACTTGCTATGCTACGTGCACAAAATGTCTGGGATTTTCCGTATTAATCTCTCCCCGGATGAAAGATGGCAATTTCCATTCTTATCTGTGAGCGACAGTGTTTTACCAGGTCAAGTTTTTGTGTTACAAACTTTGGAAGCAGTTATTTTTAGTAAATCAGGTGGAGCTTGTTCAAAGGGTCAAAAAACCCCATCTCTCACTAGCATCGTGCAGACGCCAGACTATTTCTAACAGTTTCTATTGGTGAAGGGGCTAAACTGTCAGCTAAAGAAAAGGGATTACATCAGCATTCAGAAGAAAAAAATGCTCGGTTCCTCCAAACTTCATAGTCTATGTTCAATCAACCCACAGTTAATGGAAGCCCTCCAGTGCTAAGCAATAAACAAACACAGTTGGGCAAATAGTCCAAAATCAAATCTAGTATATAAGGTGGACAATACATAGTTAGTTCCATTACAGAACCCTCCCCTGGGAACTGGAGCGGCTTCTGAGCCTGTCTCATTACACACCAGCACCATCTGTAGCCAGCCTGAACCTTATTTGGGAATATATAAAGTACACGGAAAAAATAGGGTAGGAATCAAGAGCCAGAGAATCCTATTTCAAGTTTAAATTTTGCTTGTGAAAGATCATTTGGTTTTAGACTCGGCAAACAGTAGGCCCTCATCACTCACAATGAGCTGCGCATGTAGCAGGGATTACTTCAGATCAGAGAGATTGAGGGTAATTGTTACTTTCCACAGGGAGATATCTAGTACTAGTGTGGTTTGAGAGATACAGTAAAGCACCATAAGCTGAAACACGCCATCCTGAAGCAAACTAGAGCCACTTCTCATTGTTTCTCCTTTCCTTGTTTTGCTTAAGAAAAGTGAACAGTAAATTTAAAAGAATACATAGGAAAAGGAAGAAATTATTTAATATGGGGGTTAAAAAGGATAAGACACCACCTGGCCTGATATATAGTGCAGATGAATGTATATGATATATATGTAATTAGATGCTACATATCTTTCCACTAAAAGTCGGAAGTTTTAAAGTAACTCTATGTATGTATTGTTATTGCATATGGATCATACAGGTGTTAGAATCCAGATACATGAACATCAGAGATTGGGATCCCTTTGTGATTGTTATTACATATGAGAGAATAAAATAAAAAACCCGAGGGTCCTCTGCCCGGGAGAACTACAGTTGAACTAAGAGCCCAAATTCATCTCTTAGTGACTTCAGCAGAATTAGTCCCGGGGGATTCATTATGCTGGGATGCACAGAGATTACTGACGGTTGACAGCTACATTAGCTCCCTTTCTCCATTTGGTGGTTGTATATAGTAAGAGAGAAACATCGTAATATAGTAAAAAGAGTTTCTTAGTATGAGTTTGTGAAAGTAAATTATATGGTTCACTCCAAACAAATGCTACATTATTGCAGTCTAAGATTATTCTGCATAGCCTACACAAATGATTTAGGAATGTCTTAGTTTTATAACATACATCTTTAAGAATATTTTCATATTCCTTTTTTGTAAAACCTACAAACTTAGAAACTCTGGATCGTATTCTCAGCTGGTCAGGACAGATCTTTAAGCTATGTGTGCATCCCTGATGACAGTAGATGGGTTTCTGTGCTTTAAAGGGTATTTATTGTACAGCAACGATCTCCAGAGCCATTTTACTGCCATTGCAAGGTCACACTTGCTCTTTGTCATCCTTGAATGATGGCCAGCAAACTTACTACTAGCCAACATCAAGGCTGGTGGTGCAGACAAAGCCATGAAGGTTACCAGTGCATTTCACCCAAATTCAGGAGTGTCAAGTACCCTGGCACTGGGTCTTTAAACTTTTAATAATCCCGTGCATATCTGCTCTTAATTTGCCATTACAGACCAATAGAAATTACATCAACACTTATACTCTGCTCTTTTCTCAACAACATTAGGTTCTGCTCCAGCACAGCTGAAGATTTTTCCAAGATTTTTCCAAGGTAAATGCAAAGCAAACGACGTTTTTGCAAAGGTTGTTTCTAAAATACCAAAACCAGTATTCAGAGGATGTTTTTTTCCATATTCCTAGGTTGTCTTCACCTTTCAGTTCTGATGTTGGTAGTTCAAAATGTGTGATATCAGAGAAATTGAAAGGATGACCAAGGAGACCCAGATAAATTTTGGTAATACTGAATCCCCTCTATGACCGTGTGTGAGTGCCAAAAACTGAAGATCTATTTTGTCATCTTACTCATATTCTTTAGTACCTTCATGGCATCTTCCCATTAAATGGATTGATTATAATCAGTGAATGCATATTCATTTTCTTGATCACTTTTATGAAATAAAGGATTTTATTTTTCCTAAAGAAATTATAATAGCCAAACTGCTAGT
>VZTV01083652.1:0-12541 GCA_013400875.1 Anhinga rufa | reverse complement strand
ATCTATTTCGTGCACTCTTCCTTCCTTTTCAGTAGTATGTTAGTCCTGCGAAAATGGTGTGGTAAGAGAAGGTGACAGTATGGAAAAGCCGGCTAGCTGACGTTCCTTACAGTGCCACCACGTGGCATCAAGTAGCTGTCACCCAAATCTCCCTCACGGCTCATGGCTCTTCGCGTTTTGCTTTTGCACACAGCATATTTTAAATGTCTGTAGGTGCATACATTCACTATTCTGCCTTGGCTTTTTTTTTCTAATTATGAAATGCTATCATTTCTGTAGGCATAACATAGCAGGAGAAAACAAGTAAGTTAATTTAAATATGGCAAGCTTTGTACTAAATTCTCCCATCGCCTACAGCACAAGTTTGTGCTGTGAAGTACAGCTGTATATTTAGGAAACGCTTGTCCATCTCAGGAATGCAGGTATTCATTCTGTGTCAACAACACGACACAACAGGCTTTTTCAGGGAGAAAGTCTAAAAACTATTTTTTCCAGTTGGTATTTTACAAGAGTTTACAATGAGAATGCCTGAGTACAAATCTGTCCAGAATATGGACACAGTGAAATGCTTGTGGGAAGTACCAAGCCTTCTGTAATAACTGCAGGTAAGCAGGGACTCAGTTTTATTTTTTCAACCTTTATAATTTTACATAATTGGATCATTATTAATAACTGGAAAGCTCCATGCTAATGCTCTCAAATGTGTACTCATAAATTGTACTTTTTACCCTTAGAAAAGTTATTTGTATCTTCTATTATCTGTGGTATTCCCTTTTTTGTTTTTTTCCCCCAAATTGCAAGCATGAAAAAGTCCATAATGAAAACTATATTTGATCCTAAAATGTAGGTCTAGAAGGAACAGCTTGGGTCAAATGTTGCTCAAATTAAAAATCCTTCTGGGTTTACTGGACTGAGTTCCCTGCTGGAGCCACTAAAGGAAGGGAAAGGGACAAAGAGCGATTTGGTCAATAAAGGCAAGGATAGCTATGGGGAAGGGAAAGAAGCCAGAAGGAGCAGTTCTGAGTAAGATGAAGTGTGGGAATGGTGAGAAGGAGGAGTCAGTGAGGGTCTGGCTGCAAAAAGGTGGTCAGAAGAATTGACAAGAACACGTACTTTGATACTCCCTCCACACACATTTGCAGTCTATGTAGTCCTGTGACAAATGCAAAGTTTTGCTATGAAATACCAGAATGCTTTGAAATGCTTGTGTGTCACAGGAAGGGGCAAGAGAGGGGGGAGGCAGCCTTATTCTGGGGTCTTAGCTGTAGCACAGGTCTGTTAGGTGAAAGTGTCTAAATGAACCTTGGAAACAGTGTGGTGTGCTGCAGAGGAAGGCAGCGATTCCCTGCCGGTCCTGACAAATCTGATGTGAGGAAAGTCTAAAGTTTGGTTAAGAGTAAAACCTACTAGCCGGACCTTCTAATGGATTCTTATTTTGTCAGAAGTACCACTGTACTCTATTCCAGTCTCTCACTGATAGCCATGGGCTGCTACTCCAGCTTGAGAGAAAAGCGTTAGAGTAGGAGTCCTTGTTTCTTTCTCAGTAAATGACCAGCAGAAGCCCCCAGTGTGACACTAACTGTCATTTTTTTCCTATTAAAAGAAACACTTATAGCTTGTTTTCCATTTGGCTAGTGTTGGGGTATCTCTCCTTTTTAAAAACTAAATTACACTCATCTGGCTGTTAATATTAATTGTATTGTTAATAGGTCGCAGTTTTATGCCTTACCAAAACCAATGAAGAAGTTATAATGGTGTTGAGGCAATAATGTGCACACATGAATTTTACTGAATGAACAAGCAAAATACGATAGTTAAAGCGTAGGGTGGAACAAGGAGGTTTGTTATTTCTTTGAGTGCTTTTGGTGTGGATATCTCTCAGCTTAGTCCTCACTCTTATCAATAGCATAGTCAGAAATGAAACCATAGGCCAGCTCAGCAGTAGTTGAACCAGACAGGCCGAGGAAACTAATTGCCACCAAAAGGCCATGCTCCGTAGAGAATTATTCTCTATGGAAAGATGAGAAACAACTGAAAAAAAAATCCATCACAGTACCAAAAAATGAGAGAGACACTGCGAAGACCTTGCATACTAGCTAATTGCTCAGTGTAGAAAGCTTATAACAAAATAGTTTAAAGCAGAAAATTGTAAAATTTGGCTGTAAAATGCCCTTGGAGATTACTTATGTACTACTGCAAGCCTCTTGCTGGTTGTTCTTTTTGAACAAATGTTATTCCTTTGGGCTATTTTGATAAAGAAAAGAAAAAAATAAACCATTGAACTGAAAATGTAACCCAGGAAGTGTTAATGCTGAAGAATATTAATAACTGAGTTGAAGGAAGAAGTAAATTTCAATGAGATTGAGGTGCAGGTGGACGACATCTATGAAAAATAACATCTAAGAATGAGGAGGCTACGTGTATATTTATAGTTCAGAGAGAAAATGATAAATTACATTACAGAATAAAATGAAACTTTAAAAGAAAAAATATTTTTATTCAATTGAGAGCAAAGGTGAATGAGCCTGATGAGTGGAAGAGTTAAGTACAGCAAGTGCTGTGATACTTCTGTTACATGTGGTAAAACTTCTGATCTAGAAGGAGAAATAAGTAATCTCTTTCGTAAAAGATCAGGTAGTGTTCCAGGAAAATAATAGAGGTGGCATAGTTATAGACTGAACAAGGTGCTGCACCAGTAATAGTGTTAGAGATCTTGCTCCTTTCCACCTGTGGTTGCAAACTTTACTTTGGCTTCATCATCTCTGTCCTGCACTCAGTTCACTGATTGCCCTCTCATCCCATTCTGCCCCTGCATTGAAATCCCCAGTGCTTAAAATTCTTCTCTTTTTGCTGCTTTCTGTTGGAATCTTGTTCCTACCTAGCACAACTGCATACTGATTCTTAATCCCTTATATGTTTTTTCCTGTCTCCCTTGTTACTGTCTCTGTTTGAGAAGTCCCTCCTGATTCAGTTCATCACCGAAATTCCCTCTTCTTTCTGTTTTGCCTAAAAATTCTGCTTTTTCAAAGACCTCCAACAATCATACTTGTATTCAAATTTATTCAAATTTATTCCAAAACAAAGTAATTTTTTGCAGGACAGTGGAAAATGAAGTGCTGAAGTTTTCCTTTAGTAGCAGCATACAAATTTTCTCAATTTATACAAGCAGTGAAAAGCTTCAGGCAATCTTCTTGCTCTGTAAGAATAAGAATCAAATGTACAAAAATCCTAGGCTATTTGTATGCTTTTTGTGTTTTATCCTTTTTTTTTCTTTCCATACTTGAACACTGACAAGTTGAAAGATTATACCTTTCAACTGCTGTTTTGACAGATATTTATCTGTCGGTTTTATTTTGTCTGTCTTGTGATGGGAGCCACTACAAACTTTCAGTAGCTTTCTGCCAGCATCTGTGAAATGCAGGGAAGGAAAAATACTTTTACAGTTTCTGTGTCATGGCAACAATTTTGATTGCTGATATACAAGCTACCTTTCATAGTGCAGAATCACTTGAATCTGCTTTTTCTTACATTCATGTGTTTTTATATGTTGAGTGATAATGTGTTGGCCTTTGTGAAATGTATAGAATGGGTGGTGTTTATTTCATCAGCTGTGAAATAAGCTGGTTAGGAAGTTCCTATATAAATTCAGTTATTCTTTTTCTGAGTTCTTTCAGTTATAATGTTGAAAGGAAGGATCAAAGTAAGTAAGTAAATTTGGTATTGTGTCAGTTCCTTGGTTGATATCTTTTCTGGCTTTCACCAAAGTATTGCTATTTGTTGACTCCAATTTTAAGTGAGAAATGTGTTTCTTTTATTTTAAAAAATTATGCACTGGTGCCTTAGTGAAAGAACATACTGTTAATTACAGCTCTCGAATGTTAGTGTCCCAAAAAGTATTTCAAATCAAAGCAGTTTTCCTTTTTATCCTTTTCCTTGTCACATTTCGTATCTTATAGTCAGCATAGTTTAACTCAGCTGATCTTTCTCCTAGAAGTCACTGCTCTTGGATCATAAGTGAACATATTTTCCTTTCTCTGGTATGATGTAGCAAGAATAAACTTGAGCTCTGCAGATTTTGCAGTTTTAAGTCTGTGCTTTCTGTGCTTAGAAGTTTTGCCAATGTGCCTATGTCTCTCTCAGATGTAATAAAGATAGATCTCTTTAGCTACCGTTTCATTAACCGCTTAAACCAATCTGAGACTATGGTGCCACTATAATATGTGGTACCACCTGCAGTCACATTTACTCTAGTGTCATCAGTATGATTGTATGGTCATATCATCTCCATTTCACTGTCAGTAGTGTTTTGTGTGCCTTCTACAGTAAAAAACCTACCTAAAAAAATTTTTTGTACTCAGACCAATCAGATGAAAGGTGAAAAAGAAGGTGAATGAAACCACATGGTTGATGGCAAGAACATAAGAGTGTAGCACCATGGTTTAAAGTTGTGTTAAGCTTATTGTGATATCCTTCTGGCTGAGGTTTCATGAGACAACTGAGCCAATTTAAAACTCTCAATGACGTGTTAGGCTTGAGAGAGCAGGGAAGGAGCAAGGTGGTGCTGGGGAAGGAGAAAGCAGCCTGTGGGCAAGTGGGGGGAGCTGTGCCCTCAGGAGCTGTGTGCTAGCAGCCAGAGCAGATTGGTGGCACTGCAGCCCTGTGGTCACCTGTTCAAGCCCCAGCATCCTCCACCCCAAAAGAGTCTGGGATCAGGAAGGAGCAGAGAGGGCCAGGGCCAGGGAAGCGGGCTCAATCCCCATTCCCAGCACAGGGGAAGCTGTGACCAGCCGCAAGTGCCCCTAGACCAGGACAAGCAGTGACACCATCAGCAGGGAGTGGTGCTATGACAAACAGGAGGTGGCAGCTGCCTATGCATCCTAATGCAGACATTTCTGCTGCTGCTGAAGGGACATCCCCTCCTGGCTCTGGCAGCACAGAGAGCAAGTTCAGATGAGTGAGCAGACTGATAATTAACCCAGCAAAAAGAAGTGAGTACTGTAGAGAGCTAGACTTGTATCACTGAGGGGGGCAAGGAGAGCCAGAGTCAGTATAACATAGACAGAAGGTAGCAGTCAGGTTGTTGGACTGGCTTAGTCCTCCTTGAGACACTAAGCTGAACTAATGGATTGAGGTCAGCAGAATTTCTAGGGTAGATGCTACTGAAACAGGGAAAAAGAAAGGTGGGGGGAAACCTGGTCATTTTCAAGTTTTTTTGTTCAGTAGCAAAAACTACTGTACGTTCTGGTAGAATTACTGCCATATGTACTACCAGTAACGGTAATATTCTTCCTGATTAAAAGCCGTAGTGCTCATTGGAAAGTTTTTGTTGATATATAGGCAAACCCCTTTCTAATGCAGTATTAAAAAAATGTTTAGTGGAAACTTTCTGAGAATTTTTGCTTTAAGATAATACTTAAAGGAGGAAGGATATGAATTTAGAAAAAAAATGGCAACAAAAGAAAAAGGAAAGTGGGTGGGGCAGCATGTTTTAGGTTGTGTAATAATAAAACAGAATGCTTTCAGTATAAATAACTTGATTCATTACCACGTATTTTTCATGTTTGCTTCTTTCTGTGTTGATTACTTATATTATTTTTAGTTTCTTGAATAAAGTACATGTGTGAGGAAATACACAGCTTGGCAACACTGAAACAAGAAAATTAAAGCCATGTCATTGTATGGTGCTATTAGTTGGTGCTATTCTTCTAGTGGTAGTGATATTGATTGTAACATGATCTTGCTCTCACTTGCCTTGTCACATTTCTTTGCAGTCACATTTGTGACCCAAATTTACCCATTCATAAATTTGGATTAATTAGTACACTTTCATTTGAAGAAGGAGCGCATTTTAAAAATAAAACATGGTATAAAAGTTTGAAGAAAGAATAGCAGCTGAATAGCATCTTAGTTTCATGTACAAATAATGCATAATAATTTGGGAGTCTGTTGAAGGTATAATGGACCTTAATGCCTTTTAGCTTGAGTGTAATGCTACTCATGGCACTCTATGGTTTTGAAAAGAAAAATTGTCTGCTGATAAGGTTAATAAGGTTCATGCTGACTTAAGAAAATGTTATGTGTGCCCGTTGCATTAGATTGTTTTATGCCGTAAGACCTGAAAGTAAAAATAGAATCCTTAGGTTTTTTTTTGATAGTGAGAGATATATTTTTCAGATACCTAAAAGACATGTTTGGGAATTACCTAATGAAGTAATTAAGAAATGGTAAAGTAAAATTCATTAAAGCTGAAACTGTTTGCAGGAATATATGAAGTGATACGTGTGAGTGAAACTCATTTAATTTAGACTATTTACTATTATTGTGACCGGTTTTTATTCTGGGTGTTTCAAACTAAAAGTCTCTGATTTAAACCAGCTATAGTGCAGACTAGACACCACACAAGTATAGTGTTTGCTAAATCTTCCTGGCCAGAGCTGGGGTTTTTATACAATTAATAATTCATTAGTTCACAACAAGAGAAAAAGGAGAGGGGACATGGGGAAGTGTGTGTCTGGATATACCTTAATGATATGACATATGCCTGGGAAGTGGGAGACCAAGATGTACGCTCTCCAAGAAATATTTTCATCTTTTATAGAAAGTGAAGAAGCAGTACCGATAGGAGCGATTAAGACTTCCTCCTCACATTGCAGTTGTCTATCAGTTAGTGCATTTGCATGTGAATAGCTGCATTTCTCTGGTCTAAATCAAGTAGAGTAGAAATGTGAAACTACAGAATGCTATAGAGCACTAAAGCTTTATTAGTCTCCCATTTGTGTTCCATTCATAAGTGTTTCAACCATGGATTGTGCACTTGCACTTTGTATATCTTGATTAACTCCTGTTTACCCATACCCTGTAAAAACTAATTTAACTTGATAAGTTCCTTAAAATTAGTACAGAGCTTGCAGAGTCATTAAAAATTTATTTTAAAAATTAAACCAGGAGCATGATCCTTTAATACTAACTCAGTAGTTCCACAGCTCTGACTGTTTCTACCTTCTAAGTGGTCTTTGTTGAAGGATAGTCTTCCAGGTAATTTCCTTAGCTGCCCTTCATCCTTGATTTCCTATTAACAACACATACAAGTGATCATGATTTTAGCATATTTGGGTTACAGGGCCCATCCCCTCTTCCTAGACTGAATTGCAGAACCTTCTGGTTTAGGATGTGAATTCAGCCTGGGTTGAAGGTAGCCAACTTCTCATGGAAGTTAAATACTACATCAACCTCAGATACAGCGACTTTACAAAATTCCTGCTGGCAGACAAGCAAGATTTTGCACAGCTGGCTAGGAGTCATCTTTATTCCGTAGAAGAGGTACATGAGGTATATCCCTAGGCATGCCCAGCTGAGTTCAGAAACAACTGCCAGTGTGCAAGTATGATGCTCTCGGACATTAGGCTAATGAGGCACTCAAACACAATTTTTCTGGGCTGTATCTATATGGTGCCTCAAAACATATGCTGAGCATTCATAGTAAATGCTATACTAAATTTACATACTAACTGGAGTGTGTACTGGTTTCACAAACCAAATTGTTTCTCAGTTCAAAGATAATGTTTCCATTTAAATTAGTAGGATTTATACAATATGACCTTTTGAAAGAGGTTTATACCGTACTAATCTCTGTTATGAAATGTTAGTCCTAATATTTTAGTTGTTTCAAATATGCATTGGTTTAAGTGTGTCTTTATTAGAGATATTTATTCCAAACTAGAAAGTGGATGTCTAACAAAACTCTCAGTGTAAGAATGTTTGGAAATATATGCAAAGATTTTGACAACAGCAGTATATTTTTGTATACCCTATTTAAAGTGCCTGCTGGCAGGAAAACCATTCCACTCATCTTCAGGAGATCAGGATGTCAGTATTCACTTAGCAACAAATACCCTGTCAAAAAGTACAATTAAAACATGCATTGATATAACACAAGTTCTAAATGTGGTTTGAGGGCATTAGGTTAATCATGCTAGATCAGGGAGAAATTTCTGTGTTCAGAGCTGCGTGTTGGCAAGAGCTCTTTTTAATATACATTTGCGATGTCCTTTACATTACAGTATACTTAAGAAATCTAAAAAAACCCAGTAGCTTCAATCAATTGTACTTTCCAGCTGGCAGGGTAATCAGTAGTAGGTGAAGCAGTAATTGCAATAAAGCTAAGATCAAATGATGATTAATTTGAAATATTGGCAACCTAAAAATATTTCTCCTTTTCCCTGTTTAATTCTCACTATAACTACATTGTTTGCTGTGCTTACAGTTCATTAACTTGTATTTGCTTGCAAAAAAGCTAAACTTGTTTGCCTCTACTTCTTCCAGGATAGAACAAATACAAAGTTTCTTTCACTGTTTCTTAATACATGCCCTCGGATGAAAACATAAAGAATCCTTGAGATGTGTGTAGATTTGGCAGCCTTTTAATGCATAAATATTCCATTAAATTTGTAAATTGAATTTTGGGCTTTGGAAATGCTGTCCAAATCATTAGTTATTAGTATATGATGCTACTACAATACATTTCTCTGAAGTGTGATTTAGATTGTTTTAGATTTTTTTCTCTTTTTACTGCATGATTTTTCTGGATTTCTTTTATATATATTGTCAAGTTGGAGAGATGTTTTATGACTTCTTAAATATCCTTTTATCCCAAGACAAATCTTTGAAAAATGCTGAAAACATCTCTAAACACATGGAAGATTAAATAAATCCCCATGTAATATAATTTATCAACACCTAAGTAAGATATTACAGGTGGAAGTCTTTTGCTTCCTTTTTTGCCAGACTGGAGACAGAAAAGTCTCCAAAATGGGGCAAAAAAGTAGAATCTCTTTTGCAGTGAAAGACTGTCCCCCTATTGCAAAGACTATGTGTGTCCCCTCTCTTATTCCTTCCTTGAAGTACTGATAATGGAATTGTGCAGATGGGGGCAGAATTCAACTGAATTGCAGTGTGCTTTGATTTAGTTTTTAAAAATAGGGGCTGCGACCAGCAGCCAAAACAATGTGGAGATGCTGGTGGCTGTGGGCAGCAGATGGAAGCTGACTTCCAGCTCAAGAAAACCACACTACAAGATCTTGTTCCGGGTGCTTCTTAGTATTGAAAACTGTTTTTACATGATGAGGTATCACAAAGGTAAGGGGTACAAAAGTAATCTTTACCTGTGATCAAGACAAATTTACGTCATCAGGTCCACCCGCTATTTGTAGGTGGTTTAGGTATTATGCTTGCTGCTTGTAGCAGATTTGATAGCATGGCCTGCTATTTTAGGTTTTATCCTATAACCCTACTTTACCAAATTTCTGAAAGCATCGAAGTTCTTTATTTCCAGTTTCTTACTAGCCACATATTCTCTGAGCTGTCATTTGAATATGACCTCAGGTAGGTGAAGGGTTTCTTGGATAAATTACCTGATGAGTAAAGCAATTCTACAAAATCACCTGGATTAACAAGGAAAAAGATGCATGTCTTGTCTTGTAGTATTCAGCTAGGAAAGCTTCCTTGGTGGTTACTGTTACACAAAAGTAAGAAGCTAGAAACATACTCCTGAAAGAAAGCTTTCTGCAGAATCAATGCTCATAATCTTTAGTTCAAAGCATATATTCAAATAACATTAATAGAAGTTAATACACTAAGGCAGATGCACTGCTTGCATCTCAGAGGGCTTACTTTACTTCTGCATCTAATTAGAACATGTTTTTAAAATTTTAATCTATTAATAAATTACTTTGCATGCACATTAAGATGTTAATGTTCATATTTGATTTGATTTTCTGTTGGGTAACCCTCACAAAGCTTTTTTTAATTGGTTGGAGATGATGACTGTGTCTGTATCTCACCATTATTTAATTAAAGCATTGGTTTAACTTTAATAGAAGTGCAATTACTCTTGTGTTACCTATACATGCATACTTTAAAGTGTGCTTTTGTACATCTGTTCTCTTGCATGTTTTTTCAGAGCCAACAACATTTTTGTTCCAGACTTGTTTTTTTAGATGAGTTTATTTTGTTTTTCATTTGTAGACCTTTGTGATCATCACGAGTGATGCATGCTGAAGTGAATAATTAAACTGAGCAATAAATAAGGCAGTATGTACATAAAAAGATCATGCCTGTGTATAAACTTCATTAGCCTTTCTTTCTTGTGACCTTTAAATGTTTCCCTTGGGACAGAAGTGCAAATACACAGGGATGGAGCCAAGGCAGGTCCTCTCAAGAATGTAAAAGTATCTGTCATAACAGATGTACAAGTTCTGTCATTTCTCCTCCCATGTCAGAATATGTTGGAAACATTATTGGATTACTTCATATTAAATGAAGGGGGAGACTTGCCATCTACTTTTCTTGTTAGCTCAGGTGAGCATTTGTAAAGTCATTGCACTTTGTAGAGAGCAAGCCTGTTGAAGCATTCTTTTGGTACTTCTCTTTTTAAGTGGTACCATCTTATATTATACAAGTTTGGGGAAAGTTTTATGCACAAAAAGTCTTGCACTTCAGTCAGTTTTTGTTACAAATCAGTGATTTGGCTCTGATTTCTTTTGGATTACATCCTCTGTGAGAAACAGACATTTAATTCAACACTGGGACTAGCCACAGCCATAAAACAAAATAGAGTAGGAACAGTGCCAGGGGTTTCAAATATAGTACACTGGCTGTGAAATAATACATATGAATACAGCATCATAGTTATATTAGATCTCTTAACAGAAGAGCATTATCTTTTATCTTCCATCTGTAAGGCTTATGAAGAATTGCCTAAATAGGGAAGTCCTCAAACTCTTTCCATTTTCCTCGGTTTTTGGAACTGAGGATGCATACAGAAGTGGTAACAGACTCATAGATGTCAGCATGCGAAGGTGCCACTGTGCAGTGTGAGACTCAAATATGGCTGTTGAGCACATTTCTGTAAGAGCAATGTTATGCAGTACATATCTGGAAGTCTATGAATTTAGATAACAGGTTGCTGGTTCTCAGTGTGTATCTTACACTGATGTGTAAGATAGCTTATATTTTGAACTGATTTCTATTGTACTTGGCAAGTGCTTTGGTTTTGAATATAAAGCACAGACTTAACTATAAAGTGTGTTCCCAATGTGCAAGGAAGGGTCTTGAAGGAAAGTGAATAATAGAATTTTTGTGCATTTTTTGTTGAGTACATAAAGCTTCACTCCAAGTTGTAGAATAATGCTTTGTAATACCTCTGAAATATAATGGAGATGTCAACAGCTGCATCTTACTGCTTTTATTTTCGATCAGATTTTTAACATGATTCAGGCATCTCAGTGTCCATTTAGGTATTAGAAGCAAAGTACACCAAATATGGCTGTGACACAGTGTTGGCTTACCCCTATTTCTTTTTCCTATTTAAGCTCACTTCCCTCTGGTGCATCAGAAAAGAGTGATAGTGACAGAAGTATGTCCTCACTGACCTGTTGGAACTGTGCACTAACTTGCCTGGGCTAGTTAGCCCATGGATGGCCTTTCCCAGCAGTACTATGCAGAAGAGTTATTCTGGTGCAGAGAATACAGTTTTTAGGAATTACGCTTAACATGTTCACAGTTCTGAACAGTGACGTGACTAATTAGTCCTCTAATGTTTATTTAGTGGCATTTTCAAAAGCTCCCAGGAATTTTACGCAGTGGATGTTGTTTTTGAGAGTCACAATGTCACCTATGTGTACCTCTAGGTATCTTTAAAAAGCTGTTCTTAATTCAGAGTGGGAAATCTTAACACTCTTGCATCTTGCTCTTGTAAGCCAAATGAAAAAAATCTTTCTTTTCATACCATAGGATTAAGGCACTGACGTATTTTTAACTGCAACTTTAGCATTTCTGCATACTTTAGAATCTTTTAGAACATAATGTATTAATTGACAGCAGTGTATTTTTATTCCTTTTACAAAAGCATCATACCATAGTGAAAAATCCTGTACCTCATCACATGCTGTTTTAATAACATACATGTGTTTGAATATTCAAAGTTTCTTTGACTTGTGGTCTGGCTTGGTGTTTATCTCAATCTACTGTGTAGGAAGCTAGGTATTAAAATTAATAGTAAAAACATGCATGCTGTTAGAAATGTTAGAAATCGACTGGAGTGGCTATACAAAAGTTGAAGGAGAAGTGTTGAAATGGAAAAAGAGGAGAGCAGAATCCAAAAAAGGGAATAAGAGAGTCATCATGACTATAAGGGAAGAAGAACTGAACTCACAGTCATCACTTTGTTGATGATGAGAGATCCATGAAGGAATTCCACTCAAGCTGTCACATCTGCGCAGTATTAACAAGAGAAAAAGCAAGAAACCTAGAGGAAGCTGCAATAAGAAAGGGGCTTTTATTTTTACTTGGACATGTGCTGTGTTTCTCTGAAAATCAGTGCACTGTATCCCCCTGGGTGGGGCTCTGTGGACTGCCACTGCACTGAGTCCAGGACTCCAGAAGTGGTGCTTTAATGTAACTTTTTTGTCACTTTCCAAGTGAAACAAAGTATGAGCAGAAAAAAATAGGAGACCATGTAAAGTTTTGAGAGTTTGATGAGAGG
>VZTV01083647.1:0-12311 GCA_013400875.1 Anhinga rufa | reverse complement strand
GGAAGGAAGGAAGGAAAGAAGGACGGAGAATGGGAGATCGGGAGGGAGGGTGACAGGTAAAGAGATACAGAGAAAATTGACTTTATTTGAATGGTATAACTGAAGTTTCACTACAGAAAAAGCAGGAGGCTTGTGTACTTGACCTCTGTAGATCTGAGGCTTCAGTAATTATGCCTGAGCATTCAGTTGCAGTAAATACTTTGTCTAAATGCCTTAATCATAAGACTCTTCAGAGACCTTATTCTGGGCTTGAAATCCTCTTCTTTCCAAAGCAGATGAACAGATTGTTTCTGACCAATAGTTTGGTAAAAAAAGAAAAATAAAAGTCAAGTGCCCTGGCTCAGGTTTCTACATCTCTTTTTTTCTTTTATGTTTAACGTGTATTTGCTTTGTGTCCTTCCCATGTGCATGGTGATACCGTCTAGAGGAGGTATTTACATGTTGCTGTCAATTGCAACCACGGTATATGTGTCCATAAATACACGTGTCCCATGTGTGCATGGCATAGAGTAGCTTATAACCATTAGTTAAAGAAGACAGACTGAGACACAGAGGCTAAATGTTTCCTTTAGAAGAATTGTGAACACTATTGAGAAAGAAATTAATGTCTTCCAAGCACTTTAGTCAGTGCATCATCTCCCTGTTCTCATTACATTCTATCTTTTTACAACATGTTGTACTGGTTTAGGGATTCATCCCTGCCTTAGTTTTGACCTAAGTTTACAAGTACAAGTGCCAGAAGGCGAAAGATGTTGGATATTTCATAGTAGGGGCTGACAAACTAGGCGCTTGGAGCACAGGTACTTTAAAAGACGTATTTGAGAGACATAAAGGTTCCACTCTCAGACTGAAAATCTACCATTACTCTTAAACACTGATTTTGGGAAAATAAGGTACAAGTTGTCATACTGCCCATACAAGATTGCCAGCCTTTGAGCTTCTTAAGCTGTCTTTCAGCCATATGTTTCTGTTTATATGCAGGCAGGTCTGCAGATACCTGTGGTGGATCTGTTCTGAAGTTCCTCTGCCCATGCTCTGAGATGACTGAAATTTAGTGCACTCTTGTCTGTAAACCATTTAACTGCATTATCATATCCATTTCATACGGAAAGCAGTCTCTGCCTGTGGCAGTAAGAATGAAATGACTGTGCCTGCAAAGGAAACCAAGACTGCAAATCGCTCTCACACAGGGAATTATACCTCCAGATTTCCTCCATTTGTCTGTTTACATTCTCAGTGAATATCTTCTGCTTTTTTGCTTTATGTTTCTTTTTATTTCTTTTCTTCCTAATAGTCTGAATTAAAGATAGCCTATTCTGAAGATTTGGTGGGTTTCCACTTGGTTTTTTTTTGTTAGCATATGTTGCTTGTGGCATCACTCGTTGCAGGCACAGAGGAAGGCTAATACATCATTATCATCATATTGAATGAAGAAGCTGTCTTGTGGAATTGTCTAAATGATACACCTGTTTATTTGCATTGTAATAAGGCCTGATGACAAAAAACCTCCAGGTCACTTTGTCTGAGTCTTTGTAGAATGTTAATATGTCTGTAATGAATTGCAACTTGTACTCGGTACAAATGCATTTGGATACAAACCATTCAATTACTTCAGCAACCTGTAGATGCCAAACCTCATCTGTGTCCTTTCAGAGGCTTTCAGTGGCTTCACTGAGCTTTAAATCAGACAGATATATACAACCGGATAACACAGTGCTGGAATTTTAAGACTATGTTCATTCAACAAATTGGAATTAATACCAATAAAATTCCTAATGCTGCAAATAACAGGACATGGAGAGATGCAGTGTTGGGATTAATCTCTCTTAATTTTAGGTACATAGATTGTCCATAGACACACCTGAGAGAGTTGTCTGGACTCCCTTTTTTGTCAACTAAAGGAGCATCACTCATCTTCTCTTGACAGCTAAAATAGGTTCAACAAATTTACACTTTAGAAGTGTCTATTTATTTCGACTGATTGTAAAGAAGTCCAAAAACCAGCTCTGATTAAGACATATGCATTGAAAACATCTGGAGAGACGTGGGATGAATCCCACTTCAACAGCTTTTGAATGCCACAATGAGACTGGCACCTAATTTTTTTGTACTTATGCTGTATATTAACCAGACAATTCACTCTCTACAATGGGATGGGACTTATTTCACCTAAGTTTAGACAAGACTGGAATAGACAGCTATGTATAAGTGGATTAACCTAGGCTCCAATTATCAACTGTGGAGACAATTAGACACTTGCACTACAGGCATTTGTATGCAGTAAGATGAATTGCATCCATTTGCTGTTCTTCTGTCTGCTGAGGCTAGACATCCTGGGGACCAGAAAGCTCATGGACACGTAATTGCAGTTTTCCACAACTTAAGATTCACAGAGAAGATGGAGCCATGCACTGAGGTGCATGATGAAAGGATTGAGAGGCAGTTGTCAAAAGTGGCAGGAAGCATAATCCTGGTTATGAGAAAAAAAAATATCTTCACTGGTGACATTTATCCTAGTCTTCAAGGCTCACAGAAAATAGTTTGTCACTGGTGGTCATATGCTGAAACAGGGTGCCCACGAAGGCTGAGAAGCCTGTCAAAAACCTGCTTTGACTAGGAAGTGGGACCACCGACCCATTTTATTCTGTGACTTTGAAGTACAAATCACTATGAAAAGGGAGTGAAGGGGGGAAGAGTGAGCAGGGGATGCTTTGGTACCTGAGACATCTCCCCATGGAGTACTCTATTGGAACTTTCCACTTTTGAGGAGCTGGTTTCTTTTGCTCACTTTTTGTCATTGAGCTGAGGTGGGATCTGTCTGATTAACTGGGACAAAAATGTTACAAAGCCTCTCTTTGCAGTCAGAGAATACAGTAATTACTTCACAGCAAGGACTGTCTTTTCCTAAAGCAGACATCTAAAACAGGTTAGATGGATGCACCTTGGATGCACTCTCAGTCTTCCTAAGATAAATAAAGCTGATTATAGAGTCTGAATTCTCCTTGGAAAAATGCAGAGGCTCCAGGAGAGGGAATTGTGTTGTGCCTCAGTGAGTTACTGTAGTATCAATGGTGCTGTGTACTGCTCCTGCTTTAATTGGCCTATGGTTCATAGTATGAAAATGAGGTGCTCTACAGTGCATTTCTTTCCAGTTTGTCCAGTACTTGTTAAATTTATTTTCTGTTTGCACTCTGCAGCTGAAACTGAGCTGTTTGCTGCTGGCTGCTGCCTTTGGCAACCCCTCTGAGTACGAAGGGTTACACAAAATGTGATCTGGGACATAAGGTTGACCTTTGCTTTAAGGGCCACATGAACCTCCAGCCACTGAGGTTCAAAGCAGCAAGAACTACTTGCAGCACCGAGAGCTGCTAGCAAGGCAAGGGGAGGGTTGTGTGCAGCACAAGGCTTTATTTTTGTGACTTTCAGAGTCTGTTATTCACCAGTGGCCTAGCAGGTGGCAACCTCTCCTTTATCTTCTGTTCCTGGATGTTGCAGAGGAAGCAAAAATGGGAATTGTTTTTACCTGGTGCAGAAAAACTTATTTGTTTATCAGGAGATGTGAGAAATGGCAACTGCACTTCATCTAAACACACTGATGTGCAAAGGAGTTAACTAACAAATTTTCAGACTGCATTTTCAACCTCCTTTTACTAAATATGTATGAACTTTTAAATTCAGATGATTTCTTCTTAAGGGTTAAACCTATAATCAGCTGACAGATTATGATATCCCCAAATCAGAAAGAATGAAATGGGACCTATTCTTGGAGCAAATACTGTTCAATGGGGATATGCAGGAGAGTAAAAGCAGAATGGACTGGGAGGCTGAGATGCAGACACTGATAAAAATCTGGCATTTCTTTTAAATTTCAAAATAGTGTTTTATTCATGGAGGGTCGATGACATTTTGATGGAGAGTGACAGCCTGTTAGCCTCCCTGGCACCACTTCCCTGTGCACCTCTGACCCACCAGGGAGAAATCAGGGCTTTTGTTCCCCTGACTGACTGTCTGAAACTCTAGGGCCTGAGGGAAGACAACTTTTGCCCTGCTCAGCACTACGTGAAATCCTTGTAGGAAACAGAGAGCAACCTATTGTTTTTCACAGATGCCTCCCTCCTAAATAAAACCCTCCATAATTAACCAGAAGCATCTTCAAAGCAGTAATGTACAAAATAAATAAGAAGGAGCAGGAATGACAAAGTGATAATACCCATGTGTTTTGATGCAGAAATGGCTGGGTAGTAGTCTCAGAGCAGTTCATCATCCTTTATCTTGCAGGTATTTATGCCAGTCTTCAAGCTTCACAAAAGATACCTTGTCACACATGCATCATGTTCACTACATCTTGCTGTTCCTACCACCAACTTCTCCTCTCCCACTGCCAGAATTCACCTGAGGGCATAGAGAGAGGACAGAACCCTGTTTTCATTTTCCTGGCACCCAATGGAAGACAAACAAAATTCTCTTATTGCCTAGCTTGTCTTCCAGCTTCCTCACTGAGATTTGGAATGTACCCAAGGAAACTGGTGGTCAGAACTCATTTTTACTCCAAGTCTTTTTGCAAGTATGATTTTTTAAAGTTTTACAGAACAGAAGAAGCTAATAGCCAGGTATTTGCGCTCACTGCACAAAACCCACTGCTTCTGAAGCTGTATTTTATGTCAGATAACTTCGTCAAAATGTTCATAAGAGGATGGGCCATGTACACCTTCTCTCAGTGATGCAGGGGAAAAATATACGGTAAAAAATATTTGGTAAAATAAAACTGCTGAAAATGACTGTGTTTTCTGTGTTTGTTGCTTTTTACTTGTATGTTTCTGTAGAGACCATACAGACATATCTAGGCCCATATAAACCATATTTATGAAATGTATACATACTCAACAAAAGTAGTTGCTTTGACCAGTTTTTGATAGCTTCATTATCAGAAAATGAAGAGGGCATGGGGCTCACCGAGGTTTTAAGGGGAAATTATCTAGCTTTAATATGTAACAATGTTCATAGATTTTATCTTCCATATTTAGCATATTCTCCTGAACTAGCTTATCACTGAAAAATATTGAATATTTGTCCTCACAGATCATTGAGATATCTTTCTATATCTCACTAAGTTTACATATTGGGTTATATTTCTCCTTTCCACCTCTCATCCAGAGGGTTGGAAGTAAAATCCATTCTGTACTTGTTTAGGGGAGAGGGCGGTCAGATCAATAGTTATCTGTGGTAGCTTCTTGGCAGAAAAAACCACAGACTTTCACAAAATTATTGATTCTATTAACCTATGTTCTATTGCAAACTAACAATAGGTCAGTTCAGTCATATTTCTCCTTCATTTTATTGAAAACAAATTTAGAATAAATTGCAAAGAGTAAGGACGCTTCTCTCAAGGCACCTCAAGAACTTAAAAATCAAGATTTGTGTTCTCCCAAATCACAAGACAACCTTAAAAAGATTGTCATATTTAGAATTTAGATAAAGGGCATTTTGTGTGTGTGTGTGTCTGCCCCCTCTGTTTTGAAACATCCAGGTTTTGCATATGTCACCTGTAGAAGCTTTTTACTGAAACAAATAGGATTAGAAAATATTAATGGCAGGTCTAAAACCACACATCAAAGCTACACTGGATTTTGTGTATGACTCTTTCTTCTTTCCAGGAAAGTCTGATTCCTTACTCTCTCTTCTGGTTCTTGGAAAATGTTTTCTCCCATATATATGTGCTTCTGCCTTGTCCTTCTACTTATGCCCTCTCAATTTCAAAGATAAGGTAAAAATATGTTCTCATAAAGAAATGCAGTGTGTTGCCTTTTGCCATCACCACTTGCCAGCTTTCATTATTGCTGTGCCTATTCTTTGCCTGGAGCAATATTATTTTAATGTTCTGCTAAAAAAACCCTTGATGTCCTCGAGGAAAATAAAGACTCTGAAAGACAACAAAGTGCATGTGTGCGTGAGCATATGGAGCTTACTTGGCAGCTTCACTGCCTATTGCTTTATCCCTGATCATATCAACATTATTTTCCCTTCAAGCAAACAAAATGCTTTGAAGTGATGTCTCCCTTGACACCACAAGCCATTGAAAAGCTGTCAAGAGCAGACAATAGAGAAAAAGTGATGCATGTCATGTTTGAGGGAGCTGGGACAGTGATGTGCTACAACATTGGCTATCAACTGAAATGCACAGGGACCATCACATGTATGTGTGTGAAAGACATGGGTATAATATTAGTGGGAAACATTGAACTGCATTGACTATATAAAAAGACACTCAGTTTATACCTGGAGAAAAAGAATGGGCAGTAATCAAATACCCCATGCTACCATGTACCAGTATACAACTCATGGTTTCTATCTGGTATATGCAAAGATGAAGGTGACATACAGAGAAAGCAGGGAAGGAGACAAGACCTAAAGATCTATGATCATTGTCCAGGAAGAGCTATAGATGTCATCTATAGGGATTTCTGTAAGGTCTTTGACACTGTTCCTCACATATCCTTCTCTCTAAATTGGAGAGATATGGATTTGACGGGTGGATTGTTCAATGGATGAGAAATTGGCTGGATGGTCAC
Organism: Anhinga rufa; assembly: GCA_013400875.1. Taxonomy (NCBI): domain Eukaryota; kingdom Metazoa; phylum Chordata; class Aves; order Suliformes; family Anhingidae; genus Anhinga; species Anhinga rufa. The sequence continues at coordinate 5,742 of VZTV01083647.1, read as the reverse complement.
ATCCAGAGAGTAGTGGTCAATGGCTCAATGTCCAGATGGAGACAGGTGACAAGTGGTTTCTTTCAGGGGTCCGTATTGGGACAGTGTTATTTAATATCTTCATCAACGGCATATACAGTGGCATCCAGTGCACCCTCAGCAAGTTTGCAGATGACACCAAGCTGAGCGGTGCAGTTGACACACCTGAGGGACGGGATGTCATCCAGGGAGNGTGAGACCCCACCTGCAGCGCTGCATCCAGCTCTGGAGCCCCCAACACAGGAAGGACATGGACCTGTTGGGGTGGGTCCAGAGAAGGGCCACAAAAATGGTCAGAAGGATGGAGCACCTCTCGTATGGAGACAGGCTGAGAGAGTTGAGGTTGTTCAGCCTGGAGAAGAGAAGGCTGTAGGGAGACCTTATTGGGGGCTTTCAGTACTTAAAGGTGGACTATATAAAAGGGAGACTATATAAAAGATGTGGACAAACGTTTTAGCAGGGCCTGTAGCGATACAGCAAGGAGTTATGGTTTTAAACTAAAAGAGGGTAGATTCAGACTAGAGATAAGAAGAAATTTATTACAATGAGGATGGTGAGACACTGGAACAGGTTTCCCAGAGAGGTGGTAGATGACCCGTCCCTGGAAGTGTTCAAGGTCAGGTTGGACGGGGCTCTGAGCGACCTGGTCAAGTTGGGGATGTCCCTGCTCACTGCAGGGGAGTTTGGACTAGGTGACCTCTAAAGGTCCCTTCCAACACAAGCTATTTTATGATTCTATGATTCCAAAAACTGTCTGCTCCAGTTACAGGACAGGAAGCTGAGACAGGACACAAGAAGCCTGGATAGCCTGGCTTGCTGCTGCTGGTCTAAGTGATTTGAACTGTAATGCATATTGATGGAAATGGTCATAAGAAACAACCAGCCCATTGACCTTCACCTTTCTTTTGGACAAGTCTAGCTATCTAGAGGTTTGGGTAGCTACTGGGGCCATGGCTACTTTACCAACCTCATTAATCTGCTTTCCTTGGTAACTGTCTACTTTCCTTATGCCCAGAGCCAGCCTGGGCTCAAAAGTGAGGTGGAAAGGATCATCTAAATCTCACAGTAATGCCCTGTAGTAGAGAATAAGAACAAAATGTATCACTACCAACCAAGGTGCTGTAGGTTTTTTCCTGGGAGGCTGTCAGAAAGAGCCCCACTCATACTGGTGGTACTGTCTTTTCCCTGGAAACAGAAACCAGTGTGAGTACATCAGCCTCTGGAGCCTGGCAGATGACCATTACCCATGCTAACTATAGTAGTTAAAGAGATTATGGTTTTCTCTGCCAGACATTACTTCCCCCATGCTGCAGCACCCAGTCTGTCATAGTGCTTAAACAAACAATAAAGATGTTTGTGCTAACATGGCTGTGCTGAAACATGGTCATATCCCAGTTTGTAGCTTCTCCCTTAAGAGCAGTAATCACCAGTAAGAGGATAGGCAGATAATGAGTGGTAGTAAGGTCTTAAGCCCCTGCAGATGTTTGCTTCAGAGTAGATGAGTCAGAGCTCTTACTGTACACCACTTACTGAGAAGTCATTACATGACCAGTTTTTGCAGTGTGTCACAGCATACATGAAAGTGTTTTTCTTTCTTTACGGAGGGTCTATTATACAGTGTTCTTATTCCCCCAGTTTTCTTTTGTAGCATTGCAATGAGCAGACTTATCCAGAAGTATTAACATTAAAACATATCCATGCAGGATTCCTCTGAATAAAACACAGATGAAAGGCTATCATATTGCAGTCCCTTGTGCTATGCAGTCTCCTTAGTAAATAATTTTTGAGAAACAATAGTGGAATGAACGCTTCCTACCATGTTGCAAAAATCTTTGATTCTGACTGGAAGAGATTATATGTTGTATATCATAATCTGCAGTGTGTACGGAGGTACACCTTAAAATACGTGAAACAGTAGGAATGAAGCTTTGCGGCACTGATGATTCTGGGTAGGAGTGATGAATGTTTGGCTACTTCATTTTTAACCTCTGTTCCAGACTGCTGGGAAAATATGTACCATGAACTAATAGTAAAACAACTGCTTTCCAGGAAACAGCCAGGAGCTGTCAGACAGAACATGCTGAAAAACAGAAAAAAAACCTATTTTTTTCATCCTTTGTCTGGAGCTCAGATACAAGATCTTTCAGCACCCATGTCATATTGATGTCTTCTGCCCCACTCAACCTTCATTTTGGTCTCCAAGAGGTGTGTATCTGCATATTTTTTCCCCCAATACCAGACTTTCACAGATGTTTCAGCCTCTGTAGCCGAAAAGGTAAATGTTGGCCTTGGAGTTGAAATTCACAGTCAGTACTTTAATTCCCATGGAGCACAGAAGTTTGAGATATGGAAAAAGCCAGGCAGCAGACAAATGGCAAAGAGAAGGGCAGATAAGGAGAAACAATGGAGTAATGATTTTCTCTTAAAACTTATCTAGTGGAAGAGCTGGTGATTCTTATTTATTTCATAGATATGTCATGATTGCAAAGCTTCCTCATAAAGTGGGAAACCTGGAGTTTGAGCCAATGATGACACTGGAATGAATCACAAACTAATAGTTTATCCCTTTATAATTTACCTTGAATAGAGATTAGTGCATTTTCACTGCCTCATCTGAAATGTTAGGAAGCTGTTTGTACCAATGGCTTCTGCTCCTCTCAGAAAAGAATGGTTGAAACCGCCCAGCCATGCCATAGAAGACAGCTCCTCATGTCAGACAATGGGGCAAAGGGGCACCATCCCCCTCTGTTTCTCCTGTGGCAGCTGAGTTACTGCTGAGGTGACCACACAAAAATGAATGATTCCCAGAGTCAAGTCAGGGGGCCGATAAGGAGACACCCTTATTCTGCAGTCCCATGTAGTTTATAACTGTATGAAAAAAAAAAGATATAACATCAGATTTTGTCTCTGAATATCCCCTAGCACCACCACTGGCTCTTTCCCTGCACTCAGGGAGGTAAATGGGCAGAGGAGACACTAATCCTTTGAGCCCCCAGGCACTAAGTAGCTTGGAAGTGTCACTATTTTGAGGATTATTGCATACTCAGCAGCAGAAATGTAGACACTTGAGACATTTCCACATAGTCACAGAGGTCCCTTTGGATTTGGCACCAGTGATTTTCAGGTTCTAAATTTTGTACTTTCACAGCCAAAGTGACAGGTAGGCATCAAAGCCTCCTCTGAGGCATTTGTGCCTGCACTCCAGTTACTTATCTGCAGCCCTTTCTTCATCTATTTACAGGAGATTATAGGATCTTTGTGCCAGGGAAGGTCCAGATGATGTATGTGTCTAACACTTCATACGGAGAGGCATGTAAGTTCAGTTAGTATAATAAAAACAGTAGAATTCATTATTTAGGTAAATTTCAACCACTGATTTATAGAAAGCTGATTTCCTCCTAATAAGATAAATCCAATTAAAAAATCCTCTCACCTCTCTTTTTTCCAGGAGACATCCATAAATGTGCCTTTGCTGTTATCAGATGTGTGAAGCAACATTACTGTATATTTTCACACCTAGTTGATTACTTAACCATCTGTTCTCTCTGACAACGCAGGATACAAGATGGGAGGAAGGGAGGGGAAGAGAAATAAATGGAAACATTGCTGTGATTGTTTTCTAACTCATCCCTTATTTTTTCATTTGAACCATAAATCCCAGGTCAATTTTTATTACAGTGGTATGTTTGCTGAAAGAAGGCCTATATATAAAACAAACCTCTTAAAACTCTTCTTTTTTTTTTTTTTTTCTCAAATTAATGGAAATGTATCACAACATTCTTCATATCCTCCCTGGATGAATATAAAATGGAGGTGGAAGGAGGAGAATTTTGTAGGTAGAACATTATGTGCATTAGATAAAAATCAGTTACTTAGTAGCTCATATTTTAAAATATTCACACTTGATTTAACTCTCTCCTTTCTCTGGGAAAGTTGTGGGTGTGTTAATCTTTTGGATTGATAAAATCATTCATCTGGAAGGGCAGGTTGGAAACTGGCTTCAAATTTTTGGTTAGCTTTGTTGTAATGTGTCTTTGGCTTAAATTTATTTTTCAGACATCATTTAAAAATAGAGGCCCAGATAGATTTAATTAAAATATATAGGCTCCAATTACACATTTTAAATTATATATATTTGCAATTACTAAAAAAACAAAACCAATAACCTCACAATATTTTCCCTTGACATTTTAACTTAAACACAAAACCAAATTTCCTTCATTTTGATAGCTACGCCAAGGACAAGTATTTTGCCATCCCTTACTATTTTATTTGTCCATTACAATTATTGACTCAGGTGGCAAATAGAAGTTTGAAAAAAAATCAAGATAGGAAATATAGCAAATGCACAAATGAGACTGTAAACACAGAATCTCTCAGATCCCACTCAATACACAGGTGATACAGCATCCTTTGAGAGAGGCATTGTGTATCTATATGGCCACTGCCAACTTCATGAATAGCTGTTAGTGACCATCCAAATAAAAAGTAGAACTTTGTCTCTCTCTTGTTTGGCCAGCTGAGGAAACAAATTTGTGTGCAAGTGGGAATTAGTGAAGACAGCACGGAAGTAACATGCTAGTCAGATAGAGGCATTTTAGGAACCCCTCCCTTGCAGGAATAAAGCTTGTCCTGTCTTAAAAGAGTGACACAAACTAGGGATTGCTGAGGTTAAGGCAACCCTCATTTAACCCTCTTGTGGACTACAGTGGTCATAGAATCATAGAATAATAGAATCATAGAATAATTTGTGTTGGAAGAGACCTTTAGAGGTCATCTAGTCCAACCCCCCCTGCAATGACCAGGGACATCCCCAACTAGATCAGGTTGTTCAGAGCCCCGTCCAACCTGACCTTGAACGCTTCCAGAGATGGGGCATCTGCAACCTCTCTGGGCAACCTGTTCCAGTGTTTTACCACCCTCATTGTAAAATATTTCTTCCTTATATTCAGTCTAAACGTACCCTCATTTATTTTAAAACTATTACCCCTTGTCCTATTGCAACACGACCTACTATGTCCTCACCTAGCTGATCAGATGCCTAACTCCTGCAACTTTGGCACAGTAAATCACCATCAGTCAAAGACAGAGAGCAGCAAGTGTAGGTAATGCAGATGGTGTCTCTTACTTGAGTGACCGAGCAAGTCATAAGAGAAAAAAATGCCCTGTGAGCTGCAGGTGGCTTTGGGATGTTCAAAGCTGTGTGGGTACAGCAAAGGTTAATGTGACAGAAAGTGCTTACTTTTGTACTTTTTTGTTCAGAGTTGTTTTCTGTCCATGTAAAAAGATCATTTAGGTGGGAGGTTTCTCTTTACCTGACAGGCACTGAGCAAATGGAGGAAATCCAGGGAGAGGGTGGATGGGAATCACAGTGGGGACCTTCCTGAAAACAAGAAACAATCATGGAGAGTTACTTACACTCTAGGAAGTCATTGCATTACTTGAAAACAATCATGAAGATATGTCTTGAGGGACACAGGTGGGAGAGAGTTGTGTATAAACCCTGTTAGTTTCTCATCTTTCTACATTGGGCACTTTGAGGTTTCTTTGATTGAAAAGTGAAATATTCTAGTTCATATGCAGTAAACCTTGGGTTTTCAGGTCTCTTTGAAGGCTCACTGCAGCAGATGGTCTAGGCAAAACCATGTCAACATTTTGGTAAATGTGGAGTATTTCCATAGACCTTTGGTGGGATGGAGAAACAAGGCTGACTGTTGTGGGTCT
>VZTV01083640.1:2753-21209 GCA_013400875.1 Anhinga rufa | reverse complement strand
AAAGTTGAACCCAGTATACATATGAGTATCAGAGCTATTTTTCTTTTCTCAATACTGCTAAATATTGCCGGATGGGTTTCACCTTGGTGACTGCTTTGAAAACAAAAATGTACCTGCTATTAAGATTGGGCAGATGAGCACAAATGTTTAGTGTTGTGACACATCAGAGCCACTAAAATTAGCTGCAGAGCTTGGGGAAAGTAGACCTCTAGAGCAAAATCTTTTTAAACTAAAAAAAACAATAATATGTATTTTTAGCAGTAAGAGAAGTGCTTTTTGCAAGGTCTGCTCTTCCCTACTTTGCTGCTCTGTGTGTGTGTTTTTGTGAAGTTTTAATACTTTGGTGTTTGCCAGGAGTTGGAACGTTAGCTAGATTCTCTGCTAGTATAAATAATTTCATTCTGTGAACGGTTGTCTTTTACACCCACTAAGAATCCTGTCCATTTTTTTAAGATATATATGGGCATATTAAAGTGACTAATCTTTAAAAAATGTTTTGTTCAACCATTGCCCACCCTTCCACTTCTTGGCTGCAGATTTACACTTCTGAGCCTTGTTTTCAGTTTATTTTGAAATAATAAACAAACTGATTGTGTAAATGCATTCTATTTTCCTGACCAATTCCAGCTGCAAAGATTCTCCTTATTGCTTACCCCCTCCCCTTTTTGAGTTATGATTTAATTGTTGGGTTTATTTTTTTAAAAAATTCATATCCCTTTTGCTATCCGGTTCCCAGCTGCAAATTCCCAATGTTATATTCAGCATTTTCACCATATGTTTAAAATAAAGAGTCATCCTTTCCCACCCCTTTGGAGAACAGATTGCTCCAACTCAACCAATAAGAATGTGGGGAAGGACTTGCTAAATATCGAAAGGCACGGAGGGGAAAAAGCAGCATTCACAAAGATTCTCCTGTTTCTTCTCTCAAGCAGTGCTTCCTCAGTGCAGCTGAGCATGGTAGGAAGTTATTCCCATAGGGTTGTGCTTTCAACAAAGTCAAAATTTACATTATGCTAGCCCTTTTCCTTCCCACATGTGCACAATAAAGGAGATTATTTTATTTCTTGAATCTTGCAATATAGACATTAGCAACTTGTCTGAACAAATACAAAGAGGACATGTCTTGGCATGCAATGCTTTTCTATGTTAAAAAAGTGAAAAATCACTGCATTTGCTTACACCTTCCCTCTCCCTCTCAGCATATGGACACTACTAAAGAACTGGAAACCAAAAATCACATTTTTGGAGGTACTGAGAAACCTCAGGGTGGGTGGCTGATGTCATTGGGAGATGTGGTTAACAGCTGCCTTTTAAATGAAGACTCCCATATCTAGGATGGCTAAACTACTGGCTCTGCTGGCACCTTCATATATCAGAGCTCCATCAGCTGTATGTTTTGTACTCCTGAGAGCCATCAGATGGAAGGAAATCAGGAGTCATTGATGAGAGCAACCCCAACAGCCAGACCTTTCTCTTGCAGAATAGTACAGGCTTGTCCAGGACAGCCAGCCAGATCAGAGGCTATCTATGGGCCATGCAACTTCAGCAGTCAAACCTTTGGTTTACTTGCTGTTATTGCTAGGAATTTAGATTATCCAATCAGCTCAATGCCTCACACGGGAACTGCATTTTAGACTACTTCCTTAGCAAAAAAGCCCCATGCTGGCCACTGGCATATGCAGCAAACCTACGGTGTGCTCCAGGGTGCTAGTTTTCCATACAAGAGGTTTTCAGCCCACAAATATTGTAACAGATGCTTCAGGCTTTTAGGCACTGTATGGTAGAGCTAGTTATAAGGGAATTGAGAGTGAGGGAAGATCAGCCTCTTTATCTTCAGGTGCGTGCTTTACCATTGTCAGAATTGCTGACCTATTGGTTTTGCTGCCACCCTTACATTCACACCTCTATTTCCGAATGAGTTCCAGTTATTCTGAAGGAAATAGATTATACCTCAGAAATTATTCTGCAGCAGCTATGGTTGCAGTGACTTTTACCATGTATGTAAAATCTCAGTGTCAGCAGGTAGCAGCCCTCCTTCAGTATCTACCTGGCCTTTTCAATGCATGAGTTCCAAGTTCTTAATGTAGAATATACTAGTTAATGAACTCAGATAATATTTAAGGCCCAGAGACGGCTGTCCTAGAAGACTGGATACTCCCTACATCAGCAGTGGAGGAAACAATAAGCTTAATGCTTTTGCAGCCCTTGATTAAATGAAATAAAATTATTTCTTATTGCCCCTTTAAAAAGCTATATCCTGCTTTTCTTACAGAATATATCTGTTGCCTACTGACAAATTCCAGATGTAGCAGATCTGGTCCTGTATCAGACAGATGCCCCTACTGAACTGCTGTCAAGAGCCACCTGCAGCACTTGCTGTCTTGACATATTTCTTGGATTCTTGGCAAACTTTGTCTCTTTCCCAATTGCACCTGGGGCAATGGAAGAGAATTCCTCAGGTCCATGCTGGAGCCCATAACTCCGGAGAAGAACCAACCATTATCCAGGGTTACCGATTACTAATATGTAGCATGAACTGCTGTCACAGTTGTGATCCACAGAGACATTTCATATAAAATTTGGTTGTTGGAAAAGCCTCTCTTAGAAAGGGGCACACACCTTTGAAACTCACTTTCTGTTGTTGGGTGACAGCTGGCTGGTTTTGTTAACCCTCCATCAAATTTTTATTCCTAGTCTACAGGTGCAAAGAGTAGAGATGATCTGAGATTCTGGGAATACTTTAAAAAGTACAGACATTTCAAATATAATTAGGGCAATACTATAAGTAAGTGACTCATTGATGGTGTCTGTGTGAAGCATATTTTCAAGAGCTTGTCAAAGGTATCTAGAGGGAGAACAGGCTTTATTTGCAGCTATAAAGAAATAATCTCTGGAAAAAGCTAATCTTTGCATGCTATAAAGTAGAAAAGAGCTGTAGCTTATTTATAACAGTCATATTCTTCTGAAGAGCTAAAAGATATATTGAAGTAGAAATAATATTTCCTTGTTTTTTTGAAATGAGGACTTAAAAAAATATTTAAAAGATTAAAAATATTTAAGTCCATCCTTTTATAGCAGGGACAATTCTTCCAAGTCTTTGTAGTAATATCAATGTGTAATGTGGACCAAGAATAAAAAATTAGTATCTCATATAATACTAATTAACAGGAAAAAGAGGGCAGAAGATGTGGATTGGTGTGAGCAAAAATACCTTTTATATGTCTGTAGCCTTCCTCTGCAGTATCGAATTATGAAAGAGCAAATTCAGCCTTCATGTAAAACCAGTGATTTTCAAGAGGCTGAACTGGGATTTGAAGTGAGGTGAATGGAAGTGATCTGTTAGTCTTTCTCAGCTAAAAGAAACTGGTAAATGATGTTTGTATCAAAAGTATGGAAATAATTTTCTTGGTTTTAAATGTATTTACTTAGCAACTGTAATTATTAAAACTCTTCTTCCAAAATACCGACATTAACTCCCTTGGGTCGTTGTACATAGGTGAAAGAGAATCTACCATTTGAATCATTTTATTTGGCCCTCTCAGACAGTTACTGGGCTAGTTGGGTGACAGAAAACAGACTGTCAAATAAGACTCACGCAAACATTTCAGATTTTAAGTTCAAAGTCTCTGTTGAATCGTTAGGGTAACTCTTAGCTGTGGGTGGAATTTGACACTAAGTGTACATGGTGAAGCCCCACAAACCCCATCTGAGCTTGGTGGAATCAGAGTAGCATAACCAGGAATAGAATTTGGTCCAGTCTGATGTTTATCTAGAGAACAGTATGTTATTCTTCATCTCCTGTTAAACAGGAAGCATCAGTTTTGGTCTACAGCTTAGTAAAACAGTGAAAAATCAGTTTCAGCCGAGAATCTGACCCAAAGGCTGCTGAAGAGATCTAAGAGTATCACAGACAGCTGCGACACTACAGTCATAACGTGTGGTTAGGTGGAAAGGTCCGATTGCATCTTATGTATCACATATAAAGTTGTCTAAGTCAGTCAATTCCTCTGGAAGAATTAACTGCCCAGATATGGTTCTGGTAAGAATATAAATATTCTTACCTATATAATCCATAATCTATTTGTGGGGTGATTCTTTTTTAAGTAATAGTGCAGCAAAATATGGTAAAAATAACATAACATTACCTTCTGCTTTTCCATAAGTCCTACCAAAAAATATATAAGTAAACTATTACCAGTTGAACGTTGTCTGAAATATGACACCTTGCCTTTGATTTTCATGTCTTTGTAAAAGAAACGCAGGAACTTTAGAGTTTGGTCACTGTCATACCAAAACCCTGGGCAGCAATTATGTTCCTCATTCTCAGGCGTGCAATTGCCAAAAATAACATTAAATAATGAGCTGGTTGGCAGGAATGAGATTTGCTTTCTCTTAGTACAGCTTTTTATTTTTTTCTTCCTTGAAGCTCTAGAAAGGGGAACTAATTTAACTTTTATAGAAATAAGTGACAGTTCCCCATTCATTTCATCATGCCTAAGATTATATAGTGTCTTGATAACATCTGACGAAGCTTCATTCTTTTCATCTCCATGCTATGGGTGTGTTGTCTCAGCAAGTATAGTCTTGTAAAGGGTAGTGCCTTGCTTCATAAGTAACCTGGTGAAATAACTGAGGGTATTGCAGAGGAAAGCACAATTCAATGTGCAAAAGAATATCCAAAGAGACCATTAATCCTCCTCGAGGTAATGGTTATGTGTTATTAAAGGTCAGTGGGATGATGACCCCTGAGTACCACAGAGGTCTTTTTGTACATTGTGAAGATTTCAGTCTTCTTTATAGACCTGTTCCCTTAACCTGTGAAATAAAAGTATTCTTTGCATTTCGGTGGAAGCAGAATTGAATTTATATCGTGAAAAAGAAAGTACACAGTAAATTCTGAGTCACCAGAAGGTAGTTTGGTGAGTATGAGGCTAATACATTAACCTCATGCAATACTTCGTAAAGTTTAAGTTTGTAAACTTAAAATTTTACTAAATGTACTCAAGCTTTCTGCTAGTGTCATTATATCAATAAAAAAGACTAAATCGGAGAATAATTCACTTTTCTTATTTGCCAAAAACCCAGCTAAAGCAATACATTCCAACATGGAATGTTAGTAAAAAGATTTGGGTTATTTGAAAGCAGGACAAGAGAGTTTCAAAGCTAAGGAGAAGTCCCAAGAAAATAGCAGCCTTTTGACTCCTGCCAGGGACTCCATCAATCAACAGTGTCAAAATGGATAAAAATAGTGCATCTTTCCATTGGTTCTGTATGGGGGAGATAAACCAAGGGAACAGTAACTGTGTCACGGTTTAAAGTAGTTTTGGCCACTGGAGGGCTCCTGTATTTTTTTGACTGTTTAGAGGCTGGGCTGTGTATTTTGCCGGTGATACTGGTTCAGAGGATAGCTCTCAAATAGAACTGTCGGTAATGGTGAAGCTATATCCTGTTGCGTAGAACAAGCGGCAAAGAAAATAGAGTGCTTCTCTTCAGCTCAATCGTGTTAATACTTCCTCTACCTGCAACCAAAAATTAGCTTTTAAAAACATGAAGATTCCTATTCTTCTCCTCCTTTCTTCAACTCTGATGTCATTATACTGAATCTCTGCAGGCTGCAGTGGAAAGATGTTTAAAACATGGAAATACCTGGCTACCCTGGGGAAGTGGATCAAAGATAACACCAGTGACCCATTCTAGCTCCAGTCCTCCTCTTTACTGAGAACTTAAGCATCCCCAGTACCTCTGCTCCCACATTGCTCTCAGAATTGCTCAGCCTGCCATGCAGCCAGCGTGTGGAAAGGCATCTGGTTTATGCAACCTTTGTTGTCATATCAACAGTCAGCCCTAAATGCTTTTTTCCATTCATTACCAATGAAGATTAGAATTGATTCCTTGGCTCTGTAATGAATAACTGCGTTTGAAGGTATTAGCACAGTGACATAGAAATTAAATTCAACATTTTGGAAATGGGATATGAAGTAAAGTGCTTGGAGCAGAGGATTTTCAAGAACTTTTGGCTGCGCTCCCTTTTCCAAGTTAGGGCACTTAACATAATGAGTCCTTGTATGCGACACTGGCAGGAGCAGATCTGCACAGACAGAGCAAAAGAACAGAGCTGTGTGGCAGGAATTCTTGGGATTGCTTCTCCAGTGCCTCACACAATGTCTGGGAAACTGTAGTGCTACTAATATTTCTTTAAAAGTCCTTTCATGCCACATCTTTTAAGGAAAAGGGTCAAAGAAAGGAAATGCGGTCTCTGAGCAAAGACACGGCAGGTAGGCAGCTAATGAGTTACTAGTTAGGCGACTGGATATAATTAAAAAGAAAAGCACCCACAGGTTTATTATGAGAGTCTCAGAACAGCTTTAGTGATGGAAACTATTGAATACTGAAACAATATGCATTTCCTAAATGTGATTGAGACAGTCTTCTATTATTACAAATTTACATTACTAGCCCCTACGAGCTCTAGCTATAGATCAGGATCAGTTATGTTACACAGTGTAGAGACTTCAAAGAGAAAGACATTTACAAAGAATTTTACTGTCCAGTTAGGAGATAATTAAATATGAAATTGACTATGAAGAACCATGTCATGGTTTCAGCTGGGATAGAGTTAATTTTCTTCACTGTAGCTGGTGTAGTGCTGTGTTTTGGACTTAGTATGAGAATAATACTGATAACACACTGATTTTTTGTTTATTGCTGGGTAGTGCTGAACTAGTCAAGGATTTTTCCAGCCTCTCATGCTCTACCGGGTGCACAAGAAGCCGGGAAGGGAGGGGGCACAGCCAAGAGAGCTGATTCAAACTGGCCAAAGGGATATTCCATATCATATGATGTCATGCCCAGTATATTAACTGGGGGGACACCACTGGCAGGGACGGTGGGGGGGTGTGCAGTCACGGCTCAGGAACTGGCAGCGTCGGTTGGCAGGTGGTGAGCGGTTGTATCACTTGTGGGGTTTTGGGTTTGTTTTTTTTTTCCTTCCTTTCGGGTTTCGTTTCTCTCCCTCGTTGTTTTCCTATTTATTATATTATATTATCCTAATCATTGTTATTATCATTACTATTATTGCTTTTTTTTTTTTTATTCTAAGTAGTAAACTGTTCTTATCTCAACCCACAAGTTCTCTTGCTTTTGCTCTCCCGATTCTCTCCCCCGTCCCACAGGGGTGGGGGGAGTGAGCGAGTGGCTGCGTGGTTGCCAGCTTAGGGCCGGTGCTTATTTGCTGGCTGGGGCTAAACCACGACAAACCAGTAAGACAGTACTGGCTGCCCTGAGAAACAATCTGACACAGATGCATTAGAAACTCCATTACCACAGGCTAGCTAAATAAACCTGCACAGGTTTTCCACTTACTGCTGTTTACTTGCTTTTTCTTAGTTCTTGGTGAATCTGATAATTCTGAGATCTCAGCATTGACTATGTGTTTGTGCATAATTGGGAATTTCATCTGAACTTTTATCTTATTGTGGATTCTTTTGCTAACATTTTACTAAGGGCTTGTCATGTGAAATTTATTAGCAGTTTCCCAAAAGGCTAAGTGAAGTATGTGATGTGTTCTGCAATTTATGTCCTTTCTTGAATGTAATCAGGAAGATTATTTTAACAGCATCTTCCTCTGTTGCAGCTATGCTGGTTAGAGTATGACTGTACATGGTCTCTACATTCCCTCATCCCTCAGGATGTTATTATTTTTAATGTTATAAATATCAGGATAATGACTCAATGGTCTATTAGGTTTTCTTAAATGTTCTAAAGCACAGCATGGTCGGAAGCTTCTTTGAACTTACCACTTCACTGATTTTTAAAAATATACCAAAGCTGACATCCACTCTTAAATGCATCAGAGAAGCACCATAGATGTAGTTGATGAAAATCACAAGATCTAAGCTTACACTCACAAGATCTAAGCTTACACAGAGATCTCAATCTTTCTCCCTGTGGACAGCAAAATGACAGGCTCACAGAACCTCTCCTGATAGAGGAAACAGACAAACATCTTCATTGCTTCTCTGAGTTAATTTTCCAGAATAGGCACCGATTTCTCATTCCTCATACGTTTATTTAATCTGTTTTTGAGATTACCCAATTTCTGAATTGAGAGGATCTTTGTGTAGAAACACAAAAGGACTTGTTCCTGCAAGCAGAGGGTTTTAGGGCAGATGTATAGAAGGACTTGTGCACCTGAGGTCTGTCCAGTTCCCACTTAGGCCATCAAGTCCTAAAATACACTGAAATACTTCTGCTTTTCTGCTACAGTGCTCTAAAAGCACACGAATTTTTAACTGATATTTTGTACATTAATATTGCATTTCAAAAGATGTCTGTAAATGGCTCTGTCTTGACAACAAGTTATCTGAGCCTCTATGTGATCTGCATGTTTTGTCTGAATGGTTCAATGCAGTAGATGCAGGCTGTATAAAACTGCCACCATATTTTATATGAGGTTGCCTATCTAACAGTAGGCATGCACTGGAAGGACTGATATCCAAGTCTCTTCCCTACCAAGTGAAATCCCAAACTGTTATTCTGTAGTCCTAAAATGGAACTTCAGCAGGAACCTACTGATGAGTTCTTAGCCTAGTCGAGATATGTGATCAAGTGTTTACCATAAAATTCAAGTGATCTTTCTAGCATCTGAGTAAAAGCTCTCACAACTGTGTTAAAAGATAAAACCAGTCACTTCTCTTTCTACCTTTAAAAGAAAGGGCCATATCCTTTACCATTTTTGAGAGAAAAAGCCAAAACTTGCCTCAGCAAGTGCTTTCAAGGCTGTGAAACTCAAATGGAAGAAGTCAGCCTACCATAAGACACCTACATTTTTTTGCTAGGTAAAAGCCTTTTTGTTACTAGCTTTGGTGTCTTGTTAGCTGATATGGTGGCAGCCTTTGGCAGCCCTTACCTCTGCGCTGTGAATGGAAGGAAATACCAGTACTCAGTTAAGGACTCTTAACTCTGTTCTGGACCTGCCTAAGATTCAGGTGTTGCAGCAATGGGACTTGAATTACCTAAACCCCTAACATTCCTTATTGTATTTCAAAACACTTTATCAAAACAGACCAAAATGTAGATAATTACAGGAGGATCTCCTATCTCAGACTATGCTGAAAACCCCTGAAAAATCTTTCTTCCCTCTAAGCTTAGGACAGAAAAAAAAATAAATCAAGTTTCTCAAGTTTCTTTTTACAAATGATGGCATCATTGTAATTAAAGCAGTATTTTATCTGTGTTGTTTTTTTAAAGAAGCAAGAAACCAAACTGTATTTGGAAGGAAAGCACCTGTTCAGAAACAGTGGAAAACCAGTACTTCTAGCTCCTTATGAAGAGATATTCTGCATGGGGACTGTTAAAGATTTCTCCTTGAAAACTTCCTCCAAGAAAGAAGAAACAGACTGCAATAAAGCGACCCAGACAAATAAGCATACGTGGTATTTCAGTGAAAGGGAATGACCTCTGCATAAAAAGTGGTAAATGTAAAAGGATTTACAAGCTAAAGATATTTTGAGAATCCCAGGGATATGCTTAGTGAGGGCTGCAGCAGTAATAGCAGAGTCTGGGCTAAGAGCGGTTAAAACTAAGTGTTCCCATGAGCTCATTCTGTAACTCTGAAAAATCACTTACCTCGTCTTCATTTTTTTCTCTTGCCTGTGATCTGTGCATGGGTAAAATGCAAAAGCATTATGAGTCTTCATTCATAAATATTAGTAAAGCACTTTCCATTCCCTAAATTGAAAAATTTGTTATAATTATAAAACATTGAGATTAGAGGATTTTCTCTTTTTCAGTGTGCAGTGTTCTGCTGTTAAAAGAATAAAGATTCAACGTATTTAAGATGTGACAAAAATCATGCTGTGTACAGATGTTTCAAAATTCAGTCCTTATGTGATCTAAGTTTTGAGAGATAGTGCTAATCAACGGGCTTTGGCTTGGACCTGAGACTTGCATGGTGCAAAGAGGGAACAGGAAGCACCTCAGAACTGACGTGCAGAGCTAAATGGCAAGAACATTTGGAAGAGCTGAATGTTGTGTTATTAATCATATACAGGCTAGAAAGAAATGGTAATAGCTATGGGTGAATCAACAGTGAGTGGTGTCTTGGATTTAGAAAAGCGGTGTCACCATGTCACCTGGTAGGCTTGCAGCCACTGGGTTCCAGTAACATTTTTTTTGGTTTCCATAAACACCCTGCGATGTTGAAATTCACTTTTTTTTTTGCTGATGGATATAGTGAAACTTAATCTGAACTTTGTGACTTTAGCCATTTGGCAGAGGAACCCCTTTAACTCCAGAGGAAGTGTCAGTAGGAAATTGTGAAGTATTTATTTGAGCCTGTACTGTAAGAGCGTTTCCTGAACCACAGCTGTAGGGACAGGCCCAGGGTTTGCACTGGTGAGAGGGAAATGGAGTTCTCCTGTTGGAAATAAATTAATTGAATGTCTATGAAACAGGAGAGTTTCTCCTGTTATATGATTCCCATTCCAGTTCTCCTCTTGCTGTGGGTCATTTATTATTGCTGCCATGCTTTATTGAAAAGGGTATTTTACACAGGGAAAAGTTTAAATAAAAACGAAAAACTCCAGTAGGAGAGTGCTATATTACAATACTTATACCAAATATGAAGTGAATGGACTATAGTAAGCATAAATAATAAAAGAAAATTATATAATTTCTGAGAGAACTGCTCTAAACAGTAAAAAGCCAAACATGTAGCTATATGATAAAGGAATGTACCATGAAATCAGAGAATCACAAGGCTGGAAGCAACTTCACAAGATCATTTAGTCCATTCCCTTCCCCCCCAAGGATGTACAAAATGTACTAGTCATTCCTGACACAGTTGGCTAGCTCTTTCTTAGTTTTCCAATGGAGATATTCCATAACCTTCTGAGCCAATCTTGCCGTCGCAGGGCTTTTTATAATACAAAGATTTACATAAATCTTCCTTGATCCAATTAAATCCTTTTTTTTCCTTGTTTTACCCAACATACGTGTGAAGAAATAGAATCACTCTCTTCCACTTTACAGCACTTTCATTTATTCTTTCCTTGTGGGCCACGGGTCTTTCCTTCCAGACCTGTTACAATTTCTGCTGATTTCCTCTGAACTCTTTCCAATTGTTCCAAGCTGTTACTGAAATGCAGAATCCAAGCTGATCATAAGCGCTCTAGTGGAGATCTAATCAGTGTTAAGTTCAAAGATTTTTTTTATATATCTCATGAATACTATGATACTGGTTTTAAATTCAAGTGTAACTTGTGTTGTCTTCATGATCTCAGATCTTTTTAATTTCTCCATCTTATATTTTTAGGCTAAAAATTTCTAAATAAATAAAGTCTTTTGCATTGGTCCCTGCTGAATCACAGAGAAGAGGAGGGTAGGCCCCTTCACTTGTATTCTAATTCTGTCCTCTCAACATACTTCAGTCACCCTGGTTTGATATCATCTTCATCAACATATGCTCTGTCCCATCATACAAGTCATCATTGGAAGTACTGAATAGCACCAGAGCCTGTGCTGGTTCCTTTGGAGCTTACCTGATGCAAACTGCCCTTCTGATAATGAATCATTGATAACAATTCCACGGAAATTTTTCTAACAACCTTTTCATCCACACTGTATTAGTTCTCTAGTTCAGGCTCTTTTTATTTGTTCATAAGAATACCAGTTCAAAAAATATTGAAAGCTTTTGCAAATTTTTCTACAGGACTTGTTACTTTGCTCTACAAGTAAATTGAATTGGCTTGGCTTGATTTCTGCCTAACAAATTCATGCTGGCTTTTATTCATCTCTTTCTTTTGGCCACAGTCCCTGGTTATCCTTTCTGAGATTTGAGGTTCTTTTTCCTAATAAAGTATGCCATTCATTTTTATTTGAAAGTTCTGTTTGTTTGTCCTCTTGTTTATGCCTGTCTTAAATAGCACTGCTTGTTATTTCCATCAGTATAGAGGAAGAAGAAAATGTAGACCTCTGTATTTACTCTGACAAAAGTGTTGAGTGGCCTTCCAAAGCTTTTAAATGTAAAAGAAAGACTAATAGAATTAAGATAAGAATAGAGTCTGATATAATGTAGATTTTAAGGTTTTTTAAAGGAGAAAATACATCTTCTGTCCAGTGGGACACTACAGAATTATAATATGAGAAGACTGGAATCTCACATACAGGTTAGAGCCTTGTGGTCCACATAACTGGCACATCAATCCTGAATAGCCATTTCCCTCACCTTACCAATTTCTGAAGGGCAACCACCACATCCACATACAAATCAGAGATGGTACAGTTGAGATCCAACAACCCTTTAGTAGAGTGTTCTTATTTGCTAGCAGAATCAGCTAAATACTCTTTTTTTCCTCCTTATTCTACGTTGGCTTAACTTATTTTTATTGCTTTTTGTTCTGCAGTCCTTGTGCTTTGTTTTCTTGTGCCTGGCAGAACTGTTGTGCATCATGATTCCCTTGAGCATGACTCTGTTGTTGCAGACATGCTACTGTTGGCTGATCCAACTTGAGGCTTTAGAATAGTGTGGGTTTTTTCTTCATGGAAATGATACAATGAAATGTGTGTCATCACATCTCTCAAATCTGTGCAGTTTGGTGTGTTATGCTCATAAAAAGAAGATTTGAAGAAGATATTCTTCAAATATACCAGCTGATTTATAAGGGTAACAGGCACATTATAAGTGCATTGCTCCCTGAACTGGAAAGGAGAAACACAAAATCAAACAGCTTTTCAGTGAGATGTTGTGTTGTGCCTGTGAGATGAGCTTAGTTTTGGGGGCATAAAGATTCAGAGTTTGCTTATTTTATGGCCCTTGTAATCTCACAGGAAACTGCTACTTATTTATGTGCGGATTCCTATTCCCAGGTAGGCAGTTTCTTCTCGATTCTAAATGAAAGAACATCTTGTTCTTTCTGTTCCAGTGGCACAGTACCCACATGCTCATTTGCATTCCTAGATATTCATTATAATTTACAAAACAAAAAACATTTCTGTTTTGCATAGCTAGTTTTCATAACTATAGATAAAAAGAGCCAAAGCTGTCAAAATTAATCCTTTTGGCAACCTCCCACAGTTGTGCCAAAGGAGAAGGTAAGGATTGAAAACCCATCAAGGAGATGATAATAATAATGAGAAATCACAACTTTTTGAAATCTTTAACATTCTTATGAGGAACCAGATACACCATAGGTAAGTTTATACATTCTGAATAATTTCTCAGTGACTTCAATCAAAAAAGAGAATGCAAAGAGTTGTAGCATAAATGTAAAGCTGACACTGACAATTAATTTGTGTAAGTGAGCAATATAAGAAAATTTTGGGGTATTGTTCCTACATATGCACAGTCTTCAGAAATTATTATCTACTTTGCCTTACCCTCTGATCTACGCTGCTGCCTTTGGCCAATTACTCAATCTCTCATAACCAGATTGCTAGCCTAGCTAGAGACTGTAGCCCAGGAGTGAAATATTTGCTATTTTGTGGCTGACTCAATCTGACCACAGATAAAGTCACCCCAAGGAAGCCATATTCTGTTCCTAATGGAAATTACAGCCACTACCTTGGCTAAGTTTGTTTCTACGCTCACCTGTTTGCAATGGCCTGCAATTTTACAGCCAGAGGCTCCTTCTAGGGTTCCTTTATCCAGGAAAGCACATACACAGTAACCAAGGGTGCAGATTTACTGCATGTAATTACCATGTATTAAAATCTTTTTTTAAATGCATATTTTCATCAGACTGTGGCATGAACGGTGCTCTACAGAATCATTCTTAGTTCACGTTACTGCCATACGGCATTGTGAATGTACGCCACAGCTTGCTACCTGTTGTACTTATTTCCTGTGGAGATTAGAAGTTAGTCTTCCCCAGGACCGACATATAGTTGAGATTTTTTGCTCACAAAAGCTGACTGGCAGTTTTCAGAGAGTGAGAACAAAGATCACTGCAGAACTTCCATTGTTTTACCAGCTAAGTTTGGAAGTGGGTTTTGAACAGTGTCAGTTCGAATAAGCAAATGCAAAAGGTGAACATTCGGTTATAGGAATAGTTTTATTCACAGAAGTGGTCTTTCTAAAACAGATTTTTGACTTGCAAGCCTTTCCCTTTCCTCTTAGTGTTTTTAATTAACTGTTCTGCTCAGTTAATGGAATTTGAGCCTAAGGAATTTGCACTGTACCTGGTAACCCAGACTTCAAAAGTAAACAAATTATCTCCACTAAGGTGCCTATTTTCAAAAATCGCACAGACCTCCCAGGTGCCAGCAGTAAGAGATCTCCATGTCAGTCACTCAGCACAGTTGCTTCTCTCTAGGCTGCTTCACTTTTTTTCATTTTGGGGATTATAGAAAATAACCTTCTCCTTTCCCCGTCTTTATCTTGCTGCGTGCTAGGGCTTACCACGCCTGTGTAGAGGTCCGGCATTTCTGGGAAGCTTTGGATTTACTGCATGTGTATGTACTTCTCAGGCTTTGGCCATCTCCCTGCTGCGTGAGGGAGGCAGTGGGCTGTGAGGTGTCCTGAGGGACCGTTGGGAGGGGTCTGCTGACATCTCAGGAGTCACCTGGCCTGCATCCCACTCTGCGAGCACTCACAAATGATACCCTGGGACCACCACCTCAGGCCATGCTGTAACCTGGCTAGCTGTGAAGAAACGTATGGTTACATTTGTGTGATGTGATGCTCGAGCTAATGTTCTCTGCCCATCACTCACGCAGGTCTGCATAAACGTGGCATTAGTTCTCCCTCCAAAAAGTGGAAACAGTGATATGAACCATTTTTTGTTAGGGTTAACAAATATACTAATGAACAGCAAGGTATATAATCTAGACTTTACAACTATCATTGTTATATGTTGGCCTTTTAAGAATGGCAGAATATACCAGACAGCCACCAGACAGCTCACTAACTCACACTTGATAGTGAGAGGGAATTAGGGAGAGAGAGATCCATTAGTGCTGAACTACTGAACGAAAAGCCTTATCTGGCCAATGCCTGCTTTCAGCAGTTTTGGATTCCTGCCAGTTCATGTGTGAAAATGTATGTACTCGGCATGAACAATTTTCCACATAGATCAGTAAGATCTTTATGTGTACTTCCCTGATCTCTTAGTACTTACCCAAGCAGTGACAACATTTCCTTACATGTAGAGAGGAGTGGAAGATACATGCCTCCTTATTCTCTAGCTACTTTCCATCTCTGATCTCTTGCTAAGCCTGTCATTTTGTAATATGTAACCTAGACACTGACACTGGGCAGCACACATAAAATATGTATGTTGAACTGTACCAGTTATAGTATGCATATTTATCTGAAATCTACCTCCTTTGTGATCTGCACAAGTATACTGCAAGTATATCTGCACAGGTATACTGAAATAATACAGAGCCTAAAATAAATCTTGTACAGAAGAATAGAGTAGCTAACCAATGACTTGTCCCTCTAAGTGAATCTTTCCTTCCTTCCTAAATAACTGCATCGTATGATGGGCTGCCTCTATTCACTCCAGAGACTGCTGGATTTCAAGGATGAATGAGGTCGTCTCTTTATATAATCTGTAAATTATTTGGTCATGTTCTACCAAACACAATCTGGCAGAAGGTAGGACTTTTCTATCTTCATGTTTTATGAACATGCCTAAGCTGCCATGGATACTTTGCTCTAACATAAATATTTACAATATTATCAAGAATATTCCTTTTCTTTTCCCCTCTGTTTGCCTCAACCCTGCAAAATGCACCGTATTGCACAGAGTGGCTGGCAACAGTTATCCGTATTGTTTACACCATTCACCCAAGCTTTGCTTTCAGTGCTGGCTTTTAATGAGAAAGGTTCTCCTAGTAGGTACCTTGTCTGTAATAACTACTAAACACAAATACTGGATAAAACCCCTGAGCCTGATAGATAACTTTTTAAATTATTATTTATTTAGCCTTTTCTTCCTAGCACACATACTAATATTTGTCACACTTGGATAACATAAGAAGTGGAAGGAATTTGACCTGACAGTTCTCAAATGAAACGCTCTTCTAACATACCCAGTGGCCCCAAGCTCTCCCTCTCCTTGTAAAACAGTCCAGTTATCTCCCAGGTAATGAGGTCTCACCCAGTGGCAACAGTATTACACTGTAAGTGGCTTTATAGAGCAGAATTCTATAAAAGAAATCCAGCTGGGTAACAGAACTTGGTACCTTTGAAAGCACTGAATTATTTTATCCCTTAGGGGTTATTTTCTTCATTGGATTTTATGGGTTTGGCAGCCTTTCAATCTGTTGATGCAGTCTTCTGTCTTACAGAAATGCTAATGAAACCTGTTCCAACAAACAAATACAATGGCAAGAAAGAGCTTCCAATTTAACTACTCAAGTTAAATGTAATTGTTTGTTTAAGTGCAAGATGCAAAGTGTGGGTTACAGTTACGGGGAAGAGACAGTCACCAGGCAAAGTGACATTCTCAGCAATGATTTGGAAGCAAGCATTGAGTCATTGCTGATAAAAAAGGCCAATGATATAAAGACTCGTGGAATGGAAAATAATGATAGGGATAGGGACAGGACAGTCATACGGTGCAATCCGGAACTTTGGGAAGCTGGATGTATGTAAATATGATTATATGCAGCCAGATACAAAGCTGCTCATCTAGCAACGAAAACCATCAGTCATTGTAATTTCTATGGAATGAGGGATTATCCTAATTTTTTTTAAAAGCAGTAGTAGAAGTTTCAAAGTAATTTTACCTCATAGCTGTCACCACATTTTTTTATTTATATTTTATTTCAGTTTGGTTGTACATATACTCTGTAAGGAGGTACACGTGTCCTGCTCTGTGTTTGTGAGTTCCTAATACACCTCAGGCACAATATACTTAAAATGGTTATGTCCAAATTTTTTTGCTGTAAGACCCGAGTCTATAAGATTGTGTCCTTACAGTGGACTGGTGTTTAAATAAAATCTACTTTTTACAGGTTTCATACACAGGAATACAATATGCAAATTGTTTATGTATATTGTTTATGCAGGGACACAGGGAACACAGTAAATAAATTGCAAGTTGTTTAAGATCTGCTGTTGAATCATTTATAGGACTTCAATTAATGATTTTTAATGACTTATTGTTGTATTTCAGGCAGTAATCAGTGGGTGGTATAGGACCCAGTCCTAATGAATTAGCAGAGAACAATAAGCCATAAATATGTGCTTAGAGCTAACTCAGTAAAAAAGACATATTCTTTGTCTGGTATTCGGTGGTTGAGAGTTTAGTAATGAGACTGTAAATTTGAAATCAATTTTCTGTAAGTCACTAATGAACAAAAATGTTTCTGGTAGTTTTCAGAAATGAGCTAAATAGCCCATAATATAAAATGTCTGATTTCACATGACATTCCTACTATCAAAAAGGCCAAATACAGCAGCTTCATATAGCAGGTAGCATATTTTAATGGTACTGCCATAAAAAAAAAAAAAAGGAGCAGCATAAGGATTGGGCTTCTCTGAGAGTTCGCTGTGTCAGCTGGACCTAACCTGTACTTTAGGTTCTCCATTGCTAAAAATGGAGCAACGCTGACTATATTTTTAAGATTTTCCATGAAAGATAAGAAGTTTAGAAAATAAAACCATACAATATGAACGGCATCCAGATTTATATTTCTTCTTCCTCAACGTCAGGTAGTTTCTATCTTTACGATATGGTGTGGTGTGATGTGTGATATGATCCTGACAGCTTACATTGTCAAAGCCTTGTCTTCCCTGTGTAGAGGATTTGAAAGTAGAGCGTTGAGAGTGCTCATCAGTACTAGGTAAATGCACTTTATGCTGACTTTCTTTCTGAGTTTCTTTGTATTAGGATTAATGCATTTGTATTAGAAGTACAGGAATGCACTAACTCTCCTCAGTGGTTACAGACCTGGCACAGTTCAGCAAAGACATGAAAAGGCTAGGGAAGTGAACCCAAAAGCTCCACAGCATTTCAACCAAATGTGGGCAGCCACAACAATTAACTTTCTGCCAGTGGTTTGCCAATTTCCTTAACGCTGATGTGGGGCGACCAACTATCCCAGCCGTCTCAACCAAGGTCTCTCCTTCTGCTTGCCAATCCACTGTGTACATAGTCCAGAATCACGACTGGGACCATTTTCATCTAGCTGAAAAGTATATACATAAGTCTTTCAATTCAGGAGGTGCAGTGAAACACATGTGTCTGTGATAAACTGTGTAAATTGATTCTGAGAGGAACTATTGAGTATTGCTGGTTGGAGCTAAAGTTTGAGTTTATAATTCTTCTTCCCTGTACAATTTTGTTGTAGACTACTTTCAATGACTTACTGTGTCCCAGCATTTGGGGTGTTTTTCCACAGTAAACACATATTTGAATCTGTGAGAAGCTAGCTCTGCTCTCCACAGTTCCCTTCCATCCTTAACTATTCTAATTCTGATTCAACTTCCACAAGCTGCGTATTTTC
>VZTV01083620.1:1594-21464 GCA_013400875.1 Anhinga rufa | reverse complement strand
TCTGTGCTGGGAACTGGAGGTCCTCGCACCTGCTTATGCAGCTCCTGCTCTGCCAACACTTTAAAAAAAAAGGTAAAGGCAACAGGATTTTAAATGGCAGTCCAAATCAGTTGGCATCTGCTTGGCTTTCTTTTGGGAAGGGGAACCAGCTCAGGGGTATTCTTCATGGCCACCTTTCTGCAGTGCCCTGAATGTCCTCTCTGGTGCATTGTGCATCTGGGGAGGGTTTCACTGGCTTCAAGAGTTTCAGGGGGACTATGGAGGTCAGGGTCGGACACCAGGTCCCAGTAGGTCAAATCATTAATAAAATTTGGGCAAAAGCATCACATGGAAAATGAAACCCACACAACTGAATCATCCCATCACCATGAGACCCCCCTGAAGGAAGGGTACCTTTCTCCGACATCCACTGGCAGAGCTGTTATTGCTACCAGAGACCAGCAGCAGGGGTGAGCAGGCAGTCTTGTTGGCTGGTGCTGCTAGTTGTTCATGTGGCTGCTGTGGAGCACAAAGAAGTTGTCTTTATTCTTGCTAACACAGAGTGAAGTGTTTCAATAACTCTGAAATACAGATGCTGGCAGGGAGTGACTGGTGTGCCTAAACATGCCTGTCTAATGCCATTTCTTGTGCCTTAGGGTAGCTGAGCCCTCCTTGCAGGGCTGTCAGATATGACCTATGGGAAAGCAATCGCCCTTCTAGATCAGCCACTGGAAGTCTGACAGAAAAGCAAGGGCAGCTGAAATGGCGCTAGACACACATGTTCAGGCACCTGAATCGTTCCCAGAGGATCTGAAGACGTGTCCTTCATTTGCTGTATTGTTCAAGCAATGTGCTCTGTAGCAAAAATAGACACAGAGGACACATAAAGCAAAGTTAAAAACTTACACTGAAGAACACTTTTCACCTGAGCACTACGTGGTTTCTGGACTAGGAAAAAAGTCACCTACTTTGCTGTCATTGTTAATACTCCTCGTTATTACTGTTAGTCTTTCCAGCTCTACAGGCTCTTTCTCTGACTCTTGAGGCACTTTCAGGTTAGTTAATCCTGTCCTCTTGCAGAACAGATAGCTATTATCTTGCTCCGCACATGGGTTACCAGCAACAATAAACGCAATGCCATTATCACATGGAAATTCTGGGGCAAACCCACAGAAACAAATGCCATTTCTCTATTTCTCATGCAGGCTTGAGGCAGACACCTTCCCTTGTGCTAGCAAGTTCTTGGAAAGAAGAGTCAGCAGTGATGATTCCTCTTACCCTCTCCTTTTTTAGACAGATGCAGAAAGTCTCGGTGGAAAAGTATAAACCCCCATGTGATTTTTTTCAGGGCTGGCACAAAATTTTTTGCCACCCCAAGCTGAGTGGCAACTTCACCAGGTTTCTCTTCACCTAAACCTTTCTGACTTCATCTCCCCATTCCAGAGCAGGATTTTACAATACTAAGACCTGCTCACAGCTGAGCATTGTCCAGACACAGGGAAGCACTGTTACAGCCGATAGCTCAGGTCTCCTGGTGCTGTAGGAAGGTGGAACATATAGAGTCTCCCTCTGGTTTCTGTCTGCTTTGTGTAGCAGTGGGATTTTTTTGGAATCCTCATCCAGATCTTAGTTACTTTTAAAAAAGAAACCTTGTTTGTATTCAGAGTTGCTGCACACAGGCTCCCCATTGAATGGCTCTTTGTTATGGGTATAGAGGAGCACTTAGGAAGGGCATCTGTGGCAGAAGATGCACATGGCTCAGCACTTCCAGTGTGGCAGGTGAAGTCACTGAAAGCAGAATGGGAAAAACATTAAAAGCTGCTTAGACACCCAGCATAGCCACTGGGAGGTGAGGAAAGTCCTCCCTCTCACTTTTATAGCAGCCTCCATTGTGGTGCAATGTATTGCAGGCCCTGTGTTTAGCGGCAAAAATACTTTCCAGCTTCGATCCAGCTCAGTGATGAACAGCAGGACATGCAAGTTATGGAGGTCTCCTAGTGAGAGGCACGTTGATGCAGTTGAATCTGCTGGTTCCTCTGAGGTGTCTGACAAAGGAAAGGAGTTGAAATGGTTGGTGCTACCAACATTCCACACTGCTGCTTTCCCTGAGGAAAAGGCCCTGGCAGGAGAAGGTGAATGGGTGGGGCAGCCGTTTCTGAATGGCTGCCATTTACTGTGTGATATGTAAAAATTGCGATCAAAGGTTTTATGTTAAAATGTTGAGCTGTAAATGGAGGCACTCTGAAAAAAAGATTCGTGACCTGCTCACCTGCCTTTGCTGCGGGGAGTTTGGGAAGAGTGGAGCTCGGGGCTGCTCCAGCCATCCTTGCTTCAATCCACCGCAGCAGGGGGGCTGGCACCCTCTGTGGTAGTTTTTCAGAGGCTCTGAATTGTATGTGGAAAGTTCCCCATTCCCCAAGAAATTCCATATGAAAGGGACTCTGATGTGCCCCTTGTCACCCTGCCCCTCCTGTCCTTCCAGGAAACTGCTCCTAGTTCATTCCTTATTGCTCAAAGAGACTGAGAAACCCAAGCCCAACACTCTACTTTCATTTCATTTCTCTCTTCATAGAGCCCTTTCTTTTCCTCTGCCCTTGGGTGACCTTCTGGATCCTGCCACTTTTCTTATGGAACATGGATTCCACATACATACGAACCTGTCTTGAATAAAACATTCTTGTCATGAAGAGGGAACACTCCATCCAGATTGCCCCTCTCTAAACTTGTTTAGTCCTTTAGTGGGATGTGTGGTCATATCAACATGATCAGCAGCTCCAGGCACAAAACCTTTGGAAGCTTCTGACCAACCATTCAGATTGCACTCCTGGAGATTTAATGTGATGGACTCACTGCCTTCACAGTTCACTCGGTTCTGATTCTGCAGTAAATATCCTCATGCCTCAGTTCTTTTCTACCAAATACAGTATCTGTGAAAGGGGATTTTGCAGGCTGGCAACTTTTGTTTATTAACTGCTGCTTTTGAATGATAATAGTAGGTCCCAGCAGATTCATCTTTCCCTCTTCATTTTGAAATGCAAATAATTAATTGAATGGGGAAAAAACCTTCACAGATATCCATGGATGGAAAAAAGAAAATCCTGATTCTCAAAACATGTGTTCATCAGATGGTACTAGAAAAACACCACTCTTTTTCTATTTAAGAAATAGTTTTCAATTCCTCATTTTTTATGAAGTTAAACAAGGAACCAATTTTCTACTGTTGACAAGCTTGTGGTGTTAAAAATAATTGTGCCAAAGTAGGTCCTAATTAATTTGCCAATTCTACAATGTTTTCAACATTCACAAAATTTTGAAACTTTTTCTCAAAGCTTGCAGGGTGGTCTAAACAGTGATCCAGCGTTAGCTAGAGAGGCTTTTTGCAGACAATTAGGTCTGCTGGCTCTTTCCTTAATGCTACAGTAGTAGAATAAAGACATTTCATAATGGCACGCCTGCATCTCCCAAACAGGGTTTTGCATCCCTTTTTTGACCACTGTGTATACATACTCATGTATATAGCTATACATACGCACATTCATACGAAAAAGTTATACCAGCTACAAAACTAGCTCACAGTTTCTCTCGTTAGCTTTCACAGTCAGCATTACCAGAAGTTGACCCCAGTAAAACCCACCTGAAACTTGGAGAGCAATGCCAGCCATTGCAATGAGAGCCCCATCACTGCCTTTCTCTGGGTCCTATTTATTGACACAGAAGCTGCTTAAACAGTGGTGGCTGGAGACTCAGAAAAGCAGCGTGCTCTCTCTGCAGCTCTCACCAGCCTTACGTAAATCCCTTCTCTTCTCTGTTTCCATTAAAGCTGATCTACTGTATTTAAACATCAAGCTCTTTGGAGAAGATATATTTCTCATTATTTATTTACACAAATACACAGAGACCTTGTTCTCAGTGGTAGCATATGTTGGTCTAACACTCGCATCCTGCTGATCAGACATATTCCCATAAAATTCTCCCTGACACAGCGCCCACTATGTTCTCTGATTTTGTTCATACAGCCAAAAGCTATTTCTAGTTTCAGACCAAACACATCTCCTGCTCGACTTGCTCAATTTATCCAAGGCCTCTCAGTAAAGGTGATCTTCCAGCTGGCTGAGTTAACTAAGCTGTTACACACCAGGTAATCCAGGCAGGCTGTGCAACAAATACTGATGTCTGCCATCAACATGGGCAATTTTGGTCTCCCACTAGAATTAGGCAGACCTTCCAAAGAGGGAAGAGCAAAAAGAGAACATGACACCATATGACTGCTTTATGCTGAACCACAGACAAGGGGCTTACATAGCACAGTTCATGTCTGTTGTGGCATGTGCCTTAGCACAACTGTAGAAAGATAGGTGTGTGCAAACACAGAAAATCCTTGTAAATGTATGTAAGCCTAGAAAAGAGATTGGGCACAAAACCGACCATATCTGAAGTACACAAAACTTTTCTCCTGAAGCAGCTGCTTATCCACCATGAGCTCATGTCTCTCCTCCCACTGTTAAAAGAAGACATGGGAAGGTCCCTTGCGTCCCCTCTCCCCTCCTTGCCTCTGGTGTCCATTTTATTAAAGCAGAGCAGTTCTGAGGTGGAGTATCACGAGAAATCCTTCGCTAATAGAAACACAGGAGTCATGCGGTTGTCACAGGGAGATGCTGGCTCCCTGCTGATAACTTTGTGGTGGCTCAGGCAGTTCTCTCCATATGTTTCCGCTGAGCTGGAACGATAAAACACCTCAGTGCCAAAGGGGTATAAACATTTGCAGTGATTACAGTACTTGCTTTGCTTCCCTTAAGTCATGCTGTCGGTAGTGCTTTTGGACCTGGTTTGTCCCACCCCTGCAGGGACAGTCACCAGCAGCGGGAGGCCCAGCCAGTGCCGGGGACAGAAGGAGCAGACAAGAGGGGATGGAAGCACCCAGGGAAGACGTGACAGAGTAAGAAAGACGAATAGCCAGGCAGAAATCACACAGGGTTTTTGCCAGTGTCCTCTCCATTCTGAAACTGTCCTTTGAAGCCTGGTGAATATAAGGGAAAGAAAGCACCTTGTTCCACCTTTGTTTAATGTGAAACTGCAGATTGAAATCATTGTGTGTGGCTGATGAGAAAATGATGAAAGAAACCTCAAGTCCTTTTTATAGGAAGCTTCTGCAATGCGGTGCGGAAGTTATCCACACATTTTACTGAACCGGTCCCTTAGAGGAAAGGCTGAACACTCATGAATGGTAAAAGAGAAAAGGGATTTTTTTTAATTACAATATTCAAATATTCCTTTCAGTAGGTCTTGCAAAGAATCCAAAAAGATCAACTGTTTGTCACTGCAGCACACACAGCAGTGAATGTTTTCATAGGTAGCATGACCGGGGGCATGTTTAAAACATAAACGCATCTAAGAGAAGGTTGCAGTTGGAAATTTCCAAATGGATTATTTTTTTCCTGTCCCCTTTCTCTCTTGTCTGTCTGCATCACGAGCAGCCTACATTCCCATTTGCCTAATGCGCCAGGGTGGTGTCCTGTGAGGATTTTAGCTACTTTTATCACTTTATACCTGTGGTTCAACAGTAGCATTCCCAAGTCCTCAGGAGGCACTTTTCTCTCAACATTATACATCCCCTCAGTTGCCTATACATGGAGAGAGATTCATAACTAACGTAGTTGGTGTCACAAAATTCCACCGGCAGAGCAGTCAATACAAAATGCGGCACTAATTATGAACAGCACCTATCTGCTCAAATTACTGTTGAAATGCTAACTTTGGGAAAGATATTTTTATGCATTAGCTTTTCTGCAAAAGAAATATTACTGGAAGAGAACCAGCCAAGCTTTCAGTTATGAGAATGAACTCTGCTTTTGCCCTTGTTACTGCTGCTTTCAAGAAGGAAAAAAAATATATTTTCCTACCAATTTCCCTCTGAAGTTAATAATAAGAAAAAAAACAAGTGGTCGTGGTGATATTGAGAGAGAGAAAGAAATGCCTAGATCCTGTTATTTTACAGAGCTGGTCTTGTTTGTTTTAGAAAACATAGAAATTTCTCAGATCAGTTATAGGTGCAAAATGTAATGTGAAAAGGATTCTCAATTGCATTGCAGCAAGTGTTTTTAATGGGGTCTCTCTATTTTATGTAGTATAGCGCACAGAAGACTTCTTTGGAATACAGAGAGAAGTGTTTTCCAAACACATGTCACTAGGGACAGATTTTAGGGTGGTTGTGTGCCATTTGCTTCTACCAAAATCCATGCATGTTTTCTTGCATGTTCAAGAGGGTCTGGCTTTCATGGGTGCCTCCAGCCCTGAGGCTCCCTCAGCCTAATGAACAGCCACCCTGGGCAGCAGTTTGGGTTCGGGAGGAGGACGTGGGTTTATCACTTGTCAGCGTGAAGCTTGGCACAGAATGCTTCCCTGGAAACAAAACAACAGCGGAGAAAAGGACTTGTTGAAGGGATTTAGAGAGAATGGAGAAAGGAGGCTGGTTGCACAAAAGGTGGTACAAAATAATGATCTTGATGACCACAGCATGATCCCAGACCCAAGCAAAATATTCCTTTCCCAGAGTAAGTCAGTTCCTTGCAACCTGAAGATTGTATAAATTTCCTGGGGAAAAAAAAGAAAAAAGAGGAAAAAAAGAATAAATCAGAAACCTTTCAGGTCCAGGGAAATAATTTTCATCTTTTTTTCACTCCATAATGGACTGTTTGTTTTAGAGACTGCCACCATTTGTTTCAGCAAACTGTTGGCTAGGATTTATTTCTTCTCTCACAAAACCTCCCACCTGGAGTGGAGGAAGTGTTTTCAAATCATACTGCTGACCAGAATAGCTCCTTATTTCTCAGGCATGTCATTTCTATTGTAGGTACATATTTTCCTGCTGCACTTGAGAACTATCAAACCCCATCATGAATTATACACTGAGATCTCACTAACAAAATGTTCTCACGTTTACTCATCCTACTGTTTACTTCTCAAAAAGCTAGTTAAATTGCTGTTCAATGCGGACAGACTTTTCAAAGGGACATGAATCCTGTGTTCATCTTCCAAAAACAGGCAACCAGCTAGATCTGGATATTTTTTGTTCTCATCCTTCATGAATTTCCTGAACTGCACTTCTAGGTAATTGCTCATCTTTTGCTACAAGGACCAGTAGCAAAGTAGGTAAGGTGATGCACTGTGGTGCTAAACACACATATACATCTTGCTCCAGACTCATGCTAAAACCTGCTCCCTATTGACCCAGCTTAAAATAGGTAACTGGCCACAGGCACTGGAAAGCAAAAAGTGGTGAAATACTATGTAAATTTAATATCCATATGCTCTAGAAATTATGATCATTATGAAAAGTCTGCCAAGATCTTTAAGAAAAAAATATAGTCCCCAGAGAAAAAATGGTAGTTTCTGGAAGCTGAAAAAAATCCCTTTCACAATGCATGTAAATGAAATAATGATGGTTTTTAATATCACTTCTCCTTCAATCACGTGCTATTCATTACCTGAGCAATCCAAGTTGAAAATGAAACCTTTACATTTACAGTCATACAAGCAAAAAGCTGAGGCACCAAAAGCAAACTTCAATTAGCAGTTACCTGGCAGCTCAATTAGCAGTTACCTTCAATTAGCATCACCTGGGCTATTATAGCCCAGTGACTCTAGTACAGCTCAGCAGTAGCTAGCTAGGTTATTTGGCTCTACACTATTATTATGAGAAATGGAAACAGTGCTAAAGTAATTATTCTTATTCTTCAAGACACAAGAAAAATGAGTATTTTAACTAATGAAACATGGTAAGTGTTGAAGCCTCCATTAATATTATCAATGTTTTAAATTTGTTAGATGATGAAGCATTAAGGTTTCTATAGCAGCTGCTGATTCCAGCTCTTAGGAATAGTGACCTTTTGAATTTTATTGTTCAAGTGGCTGTATTCTAAAATGCTGTTCTTGGGAGATTTTTATAGGTTTAAATACAATTTTCTTTAAATTAGGAAAATAAATTCTTTGAACCTGACACACTTTGAAGAGCTGAGTAATATTGGTGCCCCTGTAACTACCTCTGTTTATATTTGCTGGCTGGAATTTTTTTTGCCAGGGGATAAGGGTTAAATTTTGAACAGCCCTTAATTTGTTCAAAGCAGCATCCAGTCAGAGGTATGAGCATCCAAAGAAAGTAGTATTCAAGCAGCCGGTCCACAGATGGTCTGTAACTTTGAAAGCAGCTCTATTTGAGCTATTGCATATCTCCTTCTGGTTCCCTCGCTGCCAGAAAAGCAACTGTATATAAATAAAGCTTCAATGAATGATGTAGGGTTTTTTTTTCTCCTTTGACAGACCAATATTCAGTGAGATTTTTTTTTACAAAGGATTCTGCATTTAACAGACAAATAATTCTAAAGAAACTCTTTCAGTCATCTCACCCAGAAGCCCTTGCCAAAATTTGAGTTGATTTTTGGCTGACTCAATCCCATTAATCTACAGGTCACCTCTGTCATTTCATGATTTTTGAAGCCAGGAAAGGAGCTGCTTGGAAAAATGTGGGGAAATGACCTTCCTTTTTCCCTCCCACTGGAAAGAAGCATTGAAAACATTCTCCAATCCAGAACCCTAAGTGTGTAGCAAAATGCATTCACCCTCTTGTAAAGTACAGCAAAGCCAGTCAACAGAGTCAAAAAAATAATTTCTTTTGCTTTCTTCACTTTTTCACTGTTTGACTCTCTCTAGTCCTTTTCTCTGTCCTCAAGGATGGAGGCAAAACAGGAGGGCAAAGATATGGAACATCCACTGACTTTACTTAAAGTTGTTTCTCAAGGCACACCAGCACACTGGGGGATGCAGACCGCTATCCAGTTAGGCTGACATGAATTCCCTTGTCCATGTTGGGACTGGCACTGGCCACTCAAGCCAACAACTAGAGAGCACATCACCTACGAGCCCATTCAGAGCCTGACTGGGAAAATTTGCCCTGGGAAAATTTTTATTCTTTGTGGAATAATGAGGAAATGCCCACATAGCAGTCAGGGCACAGTGCTGTGCACAGCCAGCCAGAGGACCCCTCCACTGCCTTGCCTGGGTGACAGAAATGGCATAGCTCTGCCAAAGCAATGCTCTGTCTCAGCTACAATACTCATGTGTCGGTGTTCACAGAGAATATCCTTACTCACAAAACTCAGAGGGTGACCCATGTCTCACAACAGTCCATGGGCAGCCCAGAGTAGCTGACACAAGACACAGTGAAGAGAGAATTACAGAATCAGAGTCTAATAGATGCCAGTGACCATAGTGTAGTTGGAGATGGGATTTAATTCTCTGGTAGGATTAAAAATGTAATAAAGTTAACTGTAGAGATATTTTCCACCCCTATTTCTCCTGAGATAAGGTGTTACAAGTTATTCTTACAGAATCAGCAGCATATTGTACCAATAACAATGTCGTGTTAAATGGAGTAAGATTGGGTTAATTAGTAGATCAAAAGTAGCTGTCATTAGAGAAAGGCCATGCAACCAGCAGGGATGTTGTTACAAGCTCAGGTTTGTTCTGAACCTTTTCTGATAGTATGAAAGCCTATGGTCACAAAGTTTGCTGCAAAAACAGCAGCCCAAGGCCACCTCCGCTGGGCTATCCTTTCTCCCCAAACCATCCTACAATACTGCTGATACCAGGTTGCTGAGCACAGCTCTTTCAGCTTCATATTTCTGTTTCATCCTTCACTAAATATTTCACTGTTTCTCATTGCAGCAATACATTTCAGGGCCTTCAGTCATGGCATTTTCCTTCTGGGATCTGCTCTCTGGCCTCTCCATGCCCTGGCCACAGCTGGCACCCCAGATGCTGCTTTCCAGCATTGGCTCTCCGAAATCTGCTCTTCCAGAATTTCTTTCTAATCCATTCTCTTTAACAAGGTGGACTTCTTCATCCTTGCTCAGACACACACCTTCACTGAACATGGAATTTGTTCCTTTTTTTAGTCCAATTTATGTGGACAGCCAGTATTACACTGTTGCAGTGGTCAGAGAGGACACGGGGTAGAGAAGTGTCCAACTGGTCAGCAGCTTGAATCCAAAATACTCAAGCTTCATCTTCCCTATACTGTATTTAATTGGTTCGGTCTCATTTCTCTAGTACCTAAGTTTCCATCAGCAACAGTCTCAAGGTCTCCACTACCTCAGTGGCTCAGCTAAAACAAACAGGAGTTCATTTTCTGTAGTCTTTAATATCTGTCCTTTAGGCTAGAGCAGGGTAGGGGGCTTTTTAATTACAGACCACGAGCGGTTACACACCAGGGGTGTTTCTGTGTTCAGAAAGGTCACTGTTACCCAACCAGTTAATAAAAATTTGATCCCCAGTGTCAGTGGAAGAGATACATGATATCTGTATGAAACAGGTATGGTGACCCTGGCTGAGGTGCAGCAGGGAGGGCTGCAGTTAGAGAATGCTGAGGTGCAGATGCCATTAAGAGTGCTGACTCAGGCCACCCCGGTGCAGAGTGGGTGCAATGTTATGTCTTCTGCAATCACAGAAGTTTGTCTGGCATCCCTGTTCCTGCTTCTTCCCCCGCCACACCAACATCAATGGCCTCCACCTCTTGAAATGTCTCTGCAATGAGTAAGGTCTGACCTTTCAGTCATTAGCCTGCTTAAGCATTATCAGCACCCATTAATATATCATCCCCAGGAGTCTTTCTTGTTTACTTTTAATGGTCAAATAATGTATTTAATTCATCCTATGAATCAGAAGAGTGATTCCCTTCTTCTTTTGTGGTAGTGTGCATGTGACATGGTATGACGCTGTCCTTTTGAGCCATGCAGTCTCTTTTAGAAACACATCTGTTATTATTTCAACCTCTTTTTTCATATTAATAACTCACCACATACCAATTAAGCTCAACTTAATCCTATTTCCAGTACAGTAATCATAACCTTTGATTTTACACATGGAGGAAATTCAGGAAACTGTACCTTCTTTCCACTATTCCCTACCCATACCATTATCTTTGCTTTCTCCCTTACATGAGTCATAGAAAGATAAGGAGAAAAGCAACCAAGACCAATGCAAGTATAAAGCACCCTGAAGCCTCTCTTGCCTTTTGTGGGGACACACCCCACAGAGTTACTCATTTTAGCCTTTTCCACACAGAGCAGTCGTGGTATTTCAGGAATCTCTTTCCATCTACCCCACCAGCCCACATGAGCTGCAGCAGGGGAGATTACCTTGGTATGCAGGCCGGTCCTTGTCCAGTGAAAAGAGAAACCTGATAGATATTCATTCATACCTCACAGAAATTTAATTTGCCAGACATCTTAATGAAGGGCAAATTTAGACACAGAAAGTAAACCGCAATTTTTCCTCGTCTTAATTTTTTACTGAAGTGCACGACCACGCAGCTTCTAGAAACCATTTGAAAGAGGTAAAGATAGATCCTTGGTTACTAATTTTAGTGGGATCATCATGATTTTAGTAGTCTGTCTCACCCACTCTCTGTCAGGAACACTAATTTCCCACTTAGCGCTCTTGCTGCTGATGGTTTGATTTATGGGAAGATTTGCAATTGTGAAAGGCCTGGACATTTTTTCCACTCCAGGAATGGATGTTGGGTGCTAGTCCTTGAGGTTGGAGGGCCAGCCAAAGCCCAGCCTAACGCTGCAGCCACCAACCTCAGTGACACATTACAGTGATTCTCAGCTGCACGCACACACACACACACACACCCCCACACACACCCACACACACCCCCCGTCCCCCCATCCGATAAGGTTGCTTTAATTTACAAGCATGCATGGCTTTTCTAGGGCAGGTAGTTATTCCTACTCATCTTCAACCTTAACTCCTTCAGTCCCATGGACTAAAAGCACTGCAAATTAACTTCGGTTTTGCCAGGCAAATTTGTTCCCTCACAAGGTGAGAAGGTAAAAGTGAAATCTGTTGGCTGTGAAGTAAGTGAGTTTCTCAAACAGGAGACCCATTGGTTATTCGTGAAGCAGTGGGGATCTTGGTGGCTGTGGAAATAACTCAGTCACATTTAAACGGCATTTCACATTCAGGACAGAAGACCTTTTTCTTAACATTGAGGGGTGATCATTCTGGGTAAGTGCTGAAACCGGTCAACAGGCTGTAAATAGGCTCTCCTGTGATCCAAACCATAGCTTCTTACAGGATTAAAATGATTTAGTGTTTGGCACTATCAGATTATACTCACATACGTTTTTTCATAGAATCATAGAATCATTAAGGTTGGAAAAGACCTCTAGGATCATCAAGTCCAACCATCAACCCAGCACCACCATGCCTCCTAAACCATGTCCTGAAGTGCCACATCTACACGTTTTTGGATCATCCCCAGGGATGGCGACTCCACCACCTCTCTGGGCAGCCTGTTCCAATGCCTGACCACTCTTTCAGTAAAGAAATTTTTCCTAATATCCAATCTAAACCTCCCCTGCCACAACTTGAGGCCATTTCCTCTCCTCCTGTCACTAGTAACTTCGGAGAAGAGACCAACACCCACCTAACTACAGCCTCCCTTCAGGTAGTTGTAGAGAGTGATAAGGTCTCCCCTCAGCCTCCTCCTCTCCACGCTAAACAACCCCAGCTCCCTCAGCCACTCCTCAAAAGTCTTGTGCTCTAGACACTTCACTAGCTTTATTGTCCTTCTCTGGACACGCTCCAGCACCTCAATGTCCTTCTTTTCCTGAGGGGCCCAAAAGTGAACACAATATTAAAAGTGTGGCCTCACCAGTGCCAAGTGGCCACGCTATTCCTGATGCCACGATGCTGTTGGCCTTCTTGGCCACCTGGGCACACTGCTGGCTCATGTTCAGCCGGCTGTCAACCAGCACCCGCAGGTCCTTTTCTGCCAAGCAGCTTTCCAGCCACTCTTCCCCAAGCCTGTAGTGTTGCGTGGGGTTCAATCCCTTCCTCTCCGTATTCTCAATGTGTGGACAGAAAGACAAATATAAGAACATTAATATACGGTGTTTTGAGATCACGGATCTGGACCTGTGCCCTGTGTCACTTCAGCTTCTCTGCCTCTAGATCACATGTAAGCTGTTCAGCTGCTCATGTATCATACCTAGTCTTAAAGTCTACACTCACTGCTCCCCAACCTCTAATAGACCCTGTGAGAAATACAAGCACAACTTTACATTCTATCTCAGCTGTTTCCAAAAACAAAGAAACTGTTGCAATAAAGAGAGGAAAAATGAGTTTAAAAGGAGAAAATAAATTGAATCTGTCAAACCAAATAGCAAGTGGGCTGGTTGGTTAGGTAAATAATTTTTATTGGCTTTTTCCAACTAATCTGCCTGCAGGATTTATTGGTCTTCTACAGTATCCTCAAATAAAGCAGCTGACTCTAGTTCCAGTTTATGCTTTATCCATTAATAATTTTGTACATCCTAGAGAGCATTTATATTATTTATTAATTTTATCTAACCATAATTACAATCATTGTGGCTGTTTAATGAGAAGTTACTCCAGGCCAACTTGCTAGAATTCAAATTGCATTTTATCATTCTTACAGAGAGGGCTTTTAGAACATTTGGTTCCTAACCCGAGGGCTTCCCCTGGCCAGAAAACATTATGAAGAGGGGATAACAAGAATGCCTTGTGCCCTGACCCCACACAAAAGAGAAACACTGCTATGTACTGTTATTCTATTAGCATAATTAAGTTAGAGCATAACCACTCTAACTTGCACTGATCAGATTTGCACCAACGTCCACACACACTGCTCATCTTGCCAGAACCAGGGCAGACAAGGAGAGAGGAGGCAGAAAGCCACTTCATATCTCTCACCTCACTGGTTTCTGCAGTAACGCTGAGATCAAAGCTTCTGTTTTCGAGGCTATAGATGCACTTGCATCTCCACGGTCTATGGTAATGAGCCAACAAGTATATCTTCATGCAGCCCACTTCTGGGTTGCTCCATGGCTGTGAAAATGAGAAGCTTGAGTTACATAAAAAGTTGTCTTCTTTACTTTTCTCATAGTTTTCCAATGTAGATCTGTCAGTTTGCTAAAGAGCAGACAATATGTGATTCTCAGCCTTCAAAGTCATTCCTTCATACTGCAGTTTTGTCCTTGCAAAGCTCTGAGCACCTGCAAAGCTCCAGCCATTCAGGAAATGGCACTGAATGAAATCTCTTCTGTTGTTCATGAATCCTATGCTTCATTATTTTGAAGTGGGCAGGAGAAAGTTTTCTCCATCCACATATGCCACAGGAAGAGTTTCAGTGAGTCAATACTTTGCAGAGTAGAAATGACACCACTGAAGACTACAGGGCAGGGACAAATCCATATGGTACTTTGGCTGCTTCTCCTTATTTCTTTATAAAAACTTAGAAGTTGGCCAGCTTCTTAGGAAAGAAATCTGACCCAGCTTATCTAAATGCAGAGAATCTGCTTCAAAGAAGATCTCAAGGCATCTTTACATGCCAGGTTCAATGCTCCATGAATATATCTCAGAGAAGAAATTTTCCACTAATAAAAGTCATATTAATCTGTAAAAGGTAACCAGACAGCATTAATATGAGGTGATCTTACCCTGTGTAAGTTAAATTCATATATCCATTTGCTGTTTGTGAACAAGCTGACTTTCTGACCTTTGCCCATGCAAGGCCTTAATGATTTCTTTTTTTTCAGTCAGCTGAGCTTCTACTTTTTTCCATTTTTTTCACTTGAATAAGTCCAGCATCAGCCTAAAGTGTTTCTACTCCTTCAACAGTAAGTTGTTCTCTGTATTGTGGCCCCAAGATATTTCTAATTACCTAGACATTTTCATGCATTAAGGTTTACAGAATTAATTACATTTAAATATTTAAATTTAAATTTAAACTTTAAATTTAGACCCTGAATTTTAAGTTCAGGTCTACAACTCTGAACATCCAAAACAGGGACCTGGCCACATCATGCATCTGGGCTTCCCCCCCACAAACTCTCTGGGGTGTCAGGAGATGTCTACTTAGCAGAGATGTGAAAACACTGCCTGCTCCCAGGCCAAGGGGCTGGTAGGTGCTCTGGGATCCAGATGTTTCCACATAGGACTTCTCCGGAATCCTGGTGTTTCATCACAGCACTTGATTTCAGCAGCTAAAGGGTGGCACCTCCTTCTGAGGCACATAAAGAAGGCAGTCAAGCATTTAGCAAAACTTAAAAAGGTCTTTGAAAATAATTGGGTAGAGTGTGCAGATTTAGACAGTTGGAGAAAGATGGAGCAAAGTAACAGATGAGGCCAAGGAGAGAGAACAAATAAGGAAATAGACATCAAAAGTGAGCAAGCCGTGGTGCCTGACCTGGCTGCTTGCAGGCAGATGCAAGATTTTGCTGTTTGCTCTGAACCCCCGAGTGAGGTCCGGTGTGGCAGTGTGAGGCCCTGGGGATCGGCTCAGCTGTCCCACCTGTCCTCCGGGAGCGGGCGGTGACACCAGCTGAATCACAGTGCCTGCTGTGCCACAGCCCACACATGCAGGATGGATGGGGTGAGGTGGTGAGCAGGGGTACAAAGACTGGAAGTGATTCCCTGCAGGGCAGTGACAGGCCAGGGAGCAGAAAGCAAAGCTTTCCTGTCCCAAATACAACTCAGTTGACAGGATCCTGCAGTCTGTCATCTTTTACCCTCTATAAACCTCAAAATGGTTAGCTCAAGAGCAGGTGTACTGTCATGGTAAGTGTATGTATAGCTTACTGTTACATGTCAGACAGCATAAACACAAGTCCTGGAAGCTTTTGTATCTTGAGTTTACCTTACACTGCAGAGGAGCAGGCAACGGAGGGTCAATGTCCATCTATAGCTTCTGAGGGTTTGTGCACCCATCCATCGGAGGGGGCTGTGCTGGGCCAAGTGGGTCTCCGGGCTGTCAGGACTCTGCCAGGACTGCGGTCCAGGCACAACCACCGGTCAGAGAATTCACAGGACAGAAAGGGAAGAACAACACAGGTAAGTAACACAGGAAAAGTAAATTATCTGGAGGAAGGAATGTGTTATGACAGGCTTTTTCACCATTGTTTTACTTTTCCTTTTAAGCAATGAAAAAAAAGAGAATTATTAAGGATGCCAATATTAACATAGGAGAAAGGAGGAGATATTACATATAAAAAATAAAGCATATATAGAATTATAACAAAGGTGCCCCATTTCTGTAACATTTGTCAACTTATAGTTACATAAATAAACACAGTTCTAAGAACTTGAGCAGAACACTGTAATTCTCTCGTGCTGTTAACTGCTTAGCTCTCATTCTTGTCTGTTTTAAAATCTCCAATTCAGTAATATGTCAGTCATCCTGATGAAATCAACAGGACTAAGGGCACAATCCATTATGCAAAATACTTCTTTGTTCACATGAACACTCTGCATGACATTTGAGACATTTAAAAAGAAACATAGAATATACAATTGAATAACACAAATTATGATTTAACAATATAAGTTCCATAACTGCTGTTGTACCCTTAAGTAATTATTTTGCTAAATGCAAACAAGAAGCTATTGTTTTTTAGTTAAAACTAAAGAGCAGCTTGCGAACTAGCTATGATCTGAAGACAGACATAAAATACTAACTGTTAAAACATTCAGACTTCATGCTTATTTACTCTGCAGGCAAGAGAATGCTGGATGAGTAGGAGAGAAATCCCAGGACATCTGATAGCCATCAAGAGACAGAGAGAAAGAGGCTCTTATCTAGAAAAAGAAATAGCAGCTGACACAGCTGTGAACAGGCTTATATTATTTTATTTCCAATGTATAAATGAAGTGCTTAGCAAATATTTCTTAAGATTTGAGGCTCTATCTCCTGAGCATCACAAGCAGGACGAGCATGGGTACCCACCACCTCCCCCTCCATCTCAAGGTTATTAAAAGAATGAAGACGTAGGCATGGATTTAATACCACTGGAGCCTGTTCAGTCCTCTGGACTGAATTGTACTGAGTCAGAGTGAGACCTCCATTTTTTTGCTCAGGGACAGCCATTAAACATAATTAACTTGCAGTCCCTACTAACTTCCACTGAAGTCAGAGCTGTGACCTGTCCCCAGAGACACCCAAATCCTGATGCAGGTGAGTAGCAGTTATTGCAGCACAGTTCTGATCTAAGCTTCTGGCTGGACTAATGCTGCAGTTTCAGTGATTCACATCAGGAGAGGACACTCCAAATTAAAATTTTCCCATCTAAAATTTTTATACAAAATCTCTGGAAACACTGCAGCTAAGTCACAGGGAGTCCAATAACAGGCACTGCAGTAGGGGAACACCACTGCTTCAAGCCATACCATCATATTTACTATCCTTTGTGTAATTGCTGCCTGGAGTGACAAAGCCAAAATTCCTCCCAGAGAGAGACACTATGCCATGCCTGGGGCTAGCATGGCAGAGAAAGATCAGGAGCCTTCACAGACCCCCAATGATCCCCACAGAAGCCCATCAGCCAGCAGGCACACCACCACCTGCCTGTGCGCCTGCCTCTTAGCATGTTGGGTTTTAATGTGTGAAATACATCAGAGACAGATGCTTTCCCTGCAGAAGAGGCCATCTTTGGAGTTTAGATTTAACTGTCAACCACAAACATGTCTGAAGAACAAAGTAAAAGAAGGACCACAGCTAATCTCTTTCAGGTAGCTCTAACTATGAATTTTCCTTTTCCAAAAAGCAGCTGCTGAAACACTTGACTGATGAGAAAAGGACAAGAAAGATGTTTTTACTTCTCTGAAGTGTATGCTTTTTTCCATTTTTCATCCAGCTAGGAATTGTTGCTTGACCTTCTGTTTTTCCAGGACCAACAGGTTACACATCAGGAAGTCTACAATGAGAACAGGGCATTTTAGTCCTTGTAGATATTTGTCTTCACCGTGTCTTCCACTATAACTTTGTCTTAAACTGTACTGCTGCTTTTGTTCTTCATACATGTCCTCACCTTCCTTTCTCTACTCACATACAGCTATCAAATCTTCCATTGCCCAGCCTTTCCCTCTGCAGGTTTTCCTGCCCTCCCTTCCACAGTGATTTCCCCAGTCCTTTGCTCTTTTGCTGTCCCTTTTCCCTTTCCTTATAGTTAGAGATATATTCTACATATATTTTTGCACTACAAGATTATCCTCTTCTCCTCTTTTGCCAATACTGTTGTTCAGAGCCCTCTTTCTCTGGTTCCACAACAATTTTCCCCCCATTACCAAGTTTGTGTGCTCCCATCTCACACTGCCCACTTATCCTACTGCACAGCCCCCCACTTAAATTGGAACTGGACGCATCCTTGCACTACTTAAACCCACATGTACAGTTTTGTTACAACATTTCAAAGGACCCATAATGGCATCTTTACCATGCACACCTGCAAACAGCCCACCCTCCCTTCCTCTTTGCTGAAATCGCATGCTTTTTTCTTCTTCTTTATCTGATGTCTTTACTGTTTTCTTCACATCGTCCCTGATGATTTAATTTTTCATCTCTCATATAGTTTAGGCTCTGATCTGCCTCTCTTCTCAAAGAAAACCAAACTCAGGAAAAAAAAACAACCATGCTTTTGAAATCCATATTTCCAATTGCTGTTTTACTGCTTTTCTTCCCTGGGTCACAAAATTCATTGAACCCACAGTTGTTACCCTAGTCTGCAATTATCATTTCCAGCTTCAGCCTGGATCTCTTCCAAGCTGCTTTTTATTTTCACCAATCTCCATGAACTGATTTC
Organism: Anhinga rufa; assembly: GCA_013400875.1. Classification (NCBI taxonomy): domain Eukaryota; kingdom Metazoa; phylum Chordata; class Aves; order Suliformes; family Anhingidae; genus Anhinga; species Anhinga rufa. The sequence goes on along the minus strand of VZTV01083620.1, from coordinate 2,826 downwards.
AAAGTTTCTAGCCTCATCTTGGCTATATTCCAGGTCCCAAGCAGTCTCTTGATCTTTCTGCTGCTCTTGCACAGTCATATATGGCTTCTCCATCATGTGCTGCCTCCCCCCACCAGGCTGCCTGTCACACAGTCTTTCATGGTGTTAGTCTCTCCCATTGGTCTCCTCTCTCTTCCCATTGACTCTGGTGATGGTACTGGACGATCTTCTAGGTTTTCTCCTTCTCTCTCCAGCTTTCTGGGTGATCTAAGCCACACACAAGGCTTCAGTTTTCACATGTGTGTCCAGGGCATTGCACTTCCATCTGGGCTCCTTTGCTCCAGTCCAGAATTTCAGACTTTCTCTAAACCTCTCTGTATCTGTCACCATTGACAAGCAGAGAGGAAGTTAGGCAAGATTAATGTAATACAAAACAGGCAGCAAATACCTGTAAAAACTGCTCTCTGCTCAGTCTCAGTTTCTTCAGTCTCATGATGCTGATTAGAATCTATGGACCTCACTGGGACAGTGATGGGCACTTCTTGCCCTTGTGGTTGAATAACAGCTTCTGGCACAAGCAGGTAGAAAACGTGGGGTGCAGAATTAGGGACAGTATTGCACCCTGCCACTTCTGAAGAGAAAAAAAATAGTGGTAATCTGAAATGCTGTTTGTACAGCAGGATACACGAGGTGAGAATGCACATTGAGTCTTTCTTTCCTGTAGATGTAATCTAACACCAGGGTGGGAAAGAAAACAGTTGAACAGTGAAAGCAACAGCAATCCTTGGTCTCTGATAATATGTTATGGCAATATATTGGTGACAGGGAAGGATTAGTTTATGGGAGAGAGCATGCAATATAAATCCTGCTGGACCAGAAGGGCTTTTCTGTTGTGCTTAAAGGGAAGATGTGACATTTGCCTGTGGCACATCAACATGACAGGCACTGGGGTTTTCCTCAAGCATGGCTCACAGCTCACAGCAGAACTGACAAAGTGGAAACCAATGTGTTTATCTACATTATGCAATGGATACTTTTACTGTCAGGATTTTGGCAAGAATCCTCTAAAAAGGCCAAAACAGCAGTTGAGGGCCAAAGGGGCAGCCCTATAGGAGCAGTCTATAGGAAAGATTTAAACATAAGCAAAAAAAGTCCTGACAGCTCTGCTCTTTTTTGACACAAATGCAGAAAATACTGATCTACAGAATGGAGGGTTCTTAAAAAAAAAAAAAAAAAAAAAAAAAAAAAAACAT
>VZTV01083615.1:2101-12148 GCA_013400875.1 Anhinga rufa | reverse complement strand
CCCGCCGTCCTTCCTCCCGGCAGGTGAAGACCTTCGGCGCCCTGGGCAGCGGGGACGGAGACAGCCTCGGCGTCTACATGGAGCTGGCGGACGGCGTCGTCCTGAACAAAATCATGCTGCAGATGTGAGTGGGGAGCCGGGGGTGCCCGGGCGGGGGGCTCCGCCGGCGCCGGGCAGCCCCCGCTTTGGCCGGGGGCCTTTCGCGGCGGGCGGGGAGCGGGGGGCGAGAGCGCCCGGGCTGCGTTTCCTCCTCTTGGTTGCTCTTTGAAATTAACAAAAACGAGGCGGGGAAGAGCCCTCCCAACTCGTCCGGCTCTATAAAATCTTCTTTAATCTTTTTCTTGTTTTTTTTTTTTTTTTAATTTTTTGGGGGGGGGGGAGGGGAAGTATTTTTTGCCTTTTTGGGTTTTTCCCAAACAGTTACTTAGTCGTCCCTGTGTGCTTTAGGGGAAGGTATGTGGCAGTACAAATAAGGAAATGAAAGTACTTTGTTGTATGAAGCTTTACTGAGAAGATTTCATTTGAAGTTCTCTACGTTCTCATGTAAACTTTGATATTAAATGCATATTTTGGCAAAAAGAAAACTTCAGAGAGCTATCTTTTGGGCACCACTGTACGGATACGTCGTGAGGGAACTTGTAAATAAGTTAAAAGAGCAAACGCTGCAAATAATGTTGAAGTGAATTGTCGATAGAACTTGTGCGTTTTTTTAACCATAGCCTTTCCTGTTGCTGGTCTGCTGCATGCAGATCCTGACTCTTCTCTGTCGTCTCTGTATTTGCTTTTAAATATTTTGAAATGTGTCTGATAAAGAGTTTGTAGGGAGAACTATTTGACTTTCAGGGGAGGAGGCTTTGGAAGTCGCTTGGTTTTAGCACTGCGCTCTTTTAAGTGAATGAAATCAATTGAAGCTCGGCCAGTGACTTGCAATGTTAGGCCAAGTCCAAGCACTTAAATAAAGAACTTGTATGAGAATCTTTAAGTGAAATTATTAAAAAGTAACTTAAAAAAAAAAAGTCTGACAGCCCATGTCCCAACCACTCAAGTTGGCAAGTTTTGTTTTCTTTTGGTACCTGGCTGCTCCATCTGGAAAGGTAATCAGGTTTTCTTCCAGTTTGATGTTACTAACAGTGGAAATCGTGAATTGGAACGTAGATGGTGAAGCGGCTGAAGATTCATGATTTGGAACAGAACCCAGGTCAATCAGCTCACTTGGGGATAGCAAAGTAGTGTGGTGTAAAATGTTAGCTGGGGTGGAAACCTGATGGAAAGAGAAGACCTAATTGCTAGCATTTCTCAAGGAGTAATTACACTTCAAAAAGAACTTTCTGCAAGTAGAGCCCCGAGTATGAGCAATCAGATCCAGGCTTGTACTGTTCCAAGACGTGGGAAGTTGGATTTTGATTTATGACCATTGTTTGGCACGGAGGTGACCAACCAAACTATCAAGTAACAGCAGCAGTTGAGTCTGCTGCAGGTTTAACTAACTAAACTATCACTGTTATCTAATAGGTGAAAGAACCTTACTATTTCAAATCAAGAAAAGTTAACTTAGTCACTCTTGAATTTTGTTATTAAATAGGCTGAAGTTATGTGGCTTCTGAACAACTGTGGCATTCTTACACATGACGTATTTTAGGAGTGCTTTACTGCATGGTGTATACAAACTTAAATCTGGTCTAAGGAGACATAAAATTCTTGAAGTCTGTGGAGCAACTTAACGAAGCTCTGGGGACAAGGAGTGAATGGTAAGATCTCATTAAAATAAGGAAGGTGAGCATATGAGCTGACTGACTGCAGTGACACTAGTTGGCATTTTGTCGGATATCGTGCGTTTGTGAGAACTGTCCTGGCATGTTTTCCTGCCTTAAGCAGTCAGGAAAGTAAGTCTGTTTTTTCCAAAAAACATCTCTGCCAGCAGTGGCACAGAAAGTGTAAGTGGGGGAAGCACAAGCAGCGTGGAGTAGAAAACTGTCCCATTATACGTAATCGGGGCTTTTCCCCCCTCTTTTTAGGCAGCTTTGGCAGTGCCTCTAATGGTGTCTAAGGAGCTTGAAAGCAAGAGCTTTCTACCGCGAGCCCAAGACTGTTTAACTTAGGAAGGCTCGTGGCTGTATTTCTCCATCCCAACCCAGCAAGGCGCTTGGGAGAGGTGCTTACTATGACCTTCACTTTTCCTGATTTAACCTTTAGAAATTGCGATGCAATTACCACTTGCCTGTAAATCAGGAAAGCCTTGCAAGGCATGTTTCTGCCCCACAAAGCTTTCAGAATAGAAAAATAAATGTGTGTTTTAAAATGCTTGCTCATCAGTTTTTCTCAATTCCTGGTCCCTGAAGATGACTTTCAGTGCTTGGCTTGAGATTTCTTTCTGCTGAAATTGTATTAATGAGGGCCTTTGATAAATCTACTAGGATTTGATGTGCCATGCCCAGATAGTGTTGATTGCCTGAAAGCACAGATGCATGCATGCACGCACATGCAGAGAGCAGGGGGTAGCAGAGTGAAAGAGCTGGGCTCCTGATGTGGAGAGCTGTCTCCTCACTTGTGTGTTGTTCCACTTTTAGTTTTTTAGGTTAAATATCCTGCTTGCCTGCTTACTGGAGCACAAATAACACAGGCATGTGTGCTTGCATCTAAACACCAGGTGTGATGCAGTACTTTGCTGCAGATCAACAGGTTTCTTCTGGTGAAGATTTCAAAAGCCAAATTCTTATTAATTTTATTATTAAAAATAAAACATTTTTGTCCTGCAGCTAAGCAGATTTAAAGTTTAATCCATGGCTGAAAAGACAGGTGGATCTGTGAAGAAATCCAGATATACCTGTTGAGTGGAGACTGCTGAGTGAAAGCAAGGCTTTAGCTGTTCGAGGTGTGAGTGGGCTGTAGTCAGCCTCTAGTTTCCTGTTGCAATAGGTTGGATTTTGCCCAAATGCTGTCTGGCGACTTAGGTTGGCTGGAGAAGATCCCAACAGCTTGATGTTGTGGTGTCAACGTTTTTTAGGTGGTGGGTTCATATCAGCAAGACAGCTGTGTCACCAGAGAGATATGCGACATTATGGCTCTTCGTGCCTGCCAGGTCCCTGCTGGCTGCGAGACAGGAGGTGAAAATAGGGCTGTGCCTTTGCTCCATCCTCCTCAGAAATGAGCTGCCCCCAGGAATGCTAGCTGTGAATAAAATGTGGTTTGCTCAGGCACAGCAAAAGTAGCCAGGACGCTAGGGTGGAGGAGGGGAACAGTCCTGGGCTTGGGCAGACTCGGGCCACAATGTGGTGAGCCAGCTGTTGGGCTTTGCTGGTGATCCCTAACAAAGCAAGACCCTTTTTAAAAGAGAGTTGGGGATTGCTTAGTTCTCAGTAGTGTTGCCTAGCTGCTTAACAAGTTTAAATCTAATAGGAAGAGACAGCAACGTTTGGTTTCCCCACTTACATTTTAAAACAAGACAAATGTTTTTTCAAGTCATTTTGCTCTAAATGAGTGGTTTCCTTTTCCTGTGTTCTGTCCAAGTGTATACCCCAACCTGATTGTGCACGAAGGACGCGTTGATTTTTGCAGACTTGCAGTACTGGCTGAATACTCTGCATACAAAAATGCTTGGTAATCTTCAAGGTGGAGCTGCTGTGGTCGGAGCCTCTGTGTTCCTGGTGAATTTACGTTCACCAGGTTAATGAGCTTCTCCTGTGGACAAATTCTAAAGAACTCTTTCAGATGGTTGTGTGTCACTTCCTGGTAGGAAACAGGCACATGGTGACACTGTATAGACTGCCTTCAGAGTTACAGTTGCAGCTGTGGCATAATACCTACAAGCATAAGCAAATATTTGCCCTGTTTAACTTCTTACAAAAAGTTTTATTTGGGTAATGGTGTGGGGGGTTTACACATGCAGGCACATAAGCACATAAGTGTTTTCATATTGACTTGTTCTAATTCTTCTAATTGATAGTAGACTCAGCTTTTCTGTTACACATTCCTGTTTGCTAAATGTTTTATTAGGAATACAGCTGACAAAACTATTTGTATTAAAACCACATAATAAAAATGCACAATAATAGGTTTTCCCTTTTCAATTGCAGCTGTCATGGTTTGTGGTACTGTCAATCTGTCTTTAATTTAGACCATGTGACAGGAACAGACACGTTGTGAGTGCATGCTCCTTGTGGTTTGTAGCAAATGGCGCAAATACCGGAAGGTTAAAGATATGCATCCGTTTAATTTAAAATCTCATTTGGAGGTCCATTTTTCTACCATTTTCCAGGCAATTTAGAAACCCTGCCAGCCTTAGTGGCGTCATCCCACTTGATGATAGAGGAAGAAGTTGGATGATAGGAGAGTTAGACCGGTCCAAGAGCAGTGCATTTTCAGTTAGCAAGCTACCTGCAGAGCCAAGTGCTGCGGGATGCTGGGCACAGCAGGTACAGCTGCTTCCTTCTGGTGTCTCATAACCCTTGGGCCTGGCTTGTGGGCTTCCTCCTTACTCATCAAAACTACTTGTCAGAAATGGCTTGAATGGGATTGTCATTTTGAATTTTAAAAATGAAAGTTTTTTTTTTTAACTTATATTAATTGGTGGCTGAAGGGGTTGCATCTTCAAGCACTTGTGCTGCTGGCCCCATGCCTGCTGAACTCATCACTTGGCCTCTCTCTCCTGGTCCTTCATGTCTTTACAGGAGCACAGAGGAAAGGAAGGTGTACATACTGGAGGACTTCTTTAAAATGTTTGGGTGTATAGTGAGGTTTGAGACTTTCCTTCTGTTTACTTGGCTTGGGTGTTTTTTTACTGATTTGCAAAGTACCTCCCTTAGTCACACTTCAGTCATGCTGCCTCGGTCCTGTTTAGATAACTTTTTTGATCTTGAGGAGTAGGTGGTTTTTAAAAAAAATTCAATTGTAGTTTTCATTATGTTTGTGTGTAAGGGAGAGACCAAACATCAAATGACTGAAAAAGCATCTCACTGAGGTTGTGTTCAGGGATTTTTCAGATACATTCAGGCAGGAATTTGTCTGGGTTACCTGGTTAGTGTTGGAAAAAAAAATCTCTTTAATTTTCAATATGATCCTTGCAAAGAGTTTTTCTGTAAAATTCATAAACGAGTTTCACCAACCAAACAGGTGCTGTAATATGCAGAGTGTGGTACTAACAGCTCTGTTTTCTGTAGGGTAGAAACGTCTTTAAACACAGAATTTGCCTCTTCAGGTGTAATTTTACTGTGGTGCTTTTTCCTTGTGGACTCTGCTTCCCCTTCCTGCTTTCCCTGCTGTAGATCAGGCTGTTCGTGTTGTAGTGTTTTGAGTACCCTGATCTCTCTCTCTAGGTTTTCAGCCTTTTTCTTTCACTTCTCTCAAGATCAGTAAGCGCGTGTGGCTGTGGGTTCTCTGGCAGCTTGCTCCTTCCCTGAGCACGGGTAACCTCAGGCCTGCTCAGTCTCGGGGTGTTCCCCCACGGCAAGGCCTGCCTGTCTCTGGGCTGCTCTCCGCTCCCCTTTGTGGGGGAGGCAGCAGGTGGGTCTGGGTCTGCTCCCGCAGCAGGAGCCAGGTTGCTGCCTCTCCTGGCTCCTCCGCCTCACCCCTTCCATGTGGGTCCCCCGAGATGTCTCAGGAGCTGGACAAGTGGCGTGGAGGAGGCAGCAGCAGGAGGAGGGATGTGGCTGATGTTGCATAAGGTGACATGATTATTCTAGGCAGGAGGTCTGATGCAGAAAATATTTTTAAAATTCAACAAATAAATGAATATATATATATTCAACACATGCCTCAACCCTTGATTCTTGTAAGTGTTCATGTCCATGCTTATTAGGTCAAAAGATGTTTTGCCAGTTCAGCTGGATTAAACTGAGCTTACCTGATAAATGGAAAAGAATTATTTTTTTTCTAACCTCCTACTGCCTCCAAGAGCAACATTTTATGGCTCCTCCAGGTTCTCGGCTGTGGAGCTAGGACAGCTGTAGTCAGTACTTGAGCTTATCTGATCCAGGATTAAGAAAAAAATATGGTAACAAATTAAGAAGAAATCACATATTGCTTGTTGAGAAGGAATTGTTTCGTTTTCCCTGTGGTGACAGTAAGTCCTGTGGTAGTTCGAAGTGTAGGCTGTGCTGGCCTTTCACATCCTGCAAAGGGTTGTCTCTGAAGCGAGCTGAGGTGCTGGATGAAGCTGCTTACACAACATATTCAGAAATCCAAACTGTCATTTTTTTCGATTTATGTTCTGTTTTCAGAAAAGCTTTTAACTTCCTTGCCTGTGAGGAGGAGGCAGGACTGCCACAGTGACACTGTGTGCTGCAGCTTGGCTCCAGGTTAAGAGGACCCTGAGGTCAATGGCATTAAGAGTTCTTGGGGTAACCAATCACCCTTAATGAAGATAAGATAAAAGCTCCAGAATTGCTTTTGAGGGCCTGGTCCTGCCAATGCTTCTGTTCTTGTAACAGACGACTAGTTCTGCTGTGCCAAAAGATGAGCAGGCCTTGTGTTGGAAGGAGGAGTTGTTCTGTGTCTTGCGTGCTTTTGAAAACCTCATCCAAGTCTTGCAGTTAGACTGCCTACAGCTGTTGAAGAAATACCTCTCCTTTGCTGTGGCTGGTGGGTGTGTTTTGTGGATTTTTGCCCTGTTTTTGGGAAGGGTTGTGGAGTATTGCTCCGTTACGCAGTCAAAGCTTTCTCTTCCAGGCCATAGACCTGGGTCACTGCCAGACAGTGGCATGGCAGCTTTCACGTGGAAATGAGAACTGTAGGCTGTCCCTTCTGTTTGGCCAGCTTCTCTTTAATGTATGTTTCTTCCTTTTTAGCTTCCTAGTTTGTTGTCATGGCCTTGCCTAAAAAGACTAAGCATCCAGCCATCTGCTCAGAGAGTACTGAAGGCAAAGTACTGTCAGAGTTCAAGCCCAGGTGCTGTTTACACCTCTCCAACTTGCTGTGTTGCTGAAGACCCATACTGTCAAACTGTGTATGGGTATGGCTTCTGCGCTCCTATCTGAGCATCAGTAAAATGGAATACTTACACTCTGTAGATTGTACTTTAAAAGCTTGTTACAGTTACCTCTGTTCTCTCTTTTTCATAATTTGTTACGATGCCAATCAGTATACAAAATCCTTTGCTGCTGTAAAGGCTGTGTGGGGTCTTGCTAGTTTATGTCGGCAGCGGTTTTGGTCATCTGTATTTCAGTTTGCTTGAACCCTGGTACATAAATACTGTGTCTGATGTTATCTGCTGCCAGGGCAGTTTTCTCTCATCTCTGGAGTATCTGTGAATTCTGTCATATTTATACACATTAGCACTGCTTTCATTAGAGAGGTGCTTTGGCATGGTTGTGCATTAAAAAAAAAAGGCAAAAGAAAAAGCTCTGACATACTTTACGTAAACTTTGGTAGATATGTTTTAAAAATAAATATCGGATCAGTTCCTCTTTTATTTCCTTGCCAATGCCTGAGTTCAATATTTGGCCCTGGAAGAGCTGTGAATGGCTTAACAGCCAAAGCAGAGCTCTGGGAGGCAGGCGTTTGGATTGTGTAGGAGTTTGCTGATAAGAGTTTTTACTAGAGGGGAAATGCAAGGTTTTGATCTATGCTATTGGCAAATAAAGGTTTTCAGGTTCCTTTTTTTGCAACACGTTAGGGTATACACAGAGAACCTGATTTAATACATTAGTATTAAATTATTTGCAGCTTTTTCCCTGTGTGTTTTTTATTTTAGAAATAAAATTGCTTCAGGTGCAATTTTTATTTGCTTCCTTTAAATTAAAACAAAACCTTTAGGCTTCTTTCCCTAAAACCTTTCCACCAACTTTTTTCCCTGTCTTGCTTTTATCTCTGCCTATGTTTATATCTTATTCATGTCTTGAAGCCCACTAGAGCTAGAGCCCAGGAGAGCTATTTTTGTGATATAGTGGGTATATGAGAGAGATCTAGTTAGATGATATGGGTATAATAAGTGCAGTGCTCCTTTTCCCCTCTGCTTAGTGTCTAATGCATCTGGGTTTTGCAGTTTGCACAGTGATCATTGATCAAGTGTTAACACCCTCCTCTTGTCATAAAACTCCAAAGCCAAGGAAGGCATGGTATTGAATATTTGAATTATTTGAATAAGATAAACCCCTTATTATCAGAGACTGCTTTGATCTAGTGTGCACAAACTAAATGTGCTCTTTGCTTCGGGGATATATAAACGAGGAGGGAAGCTGCCCTGAATTGCTGTGTGGGCTAACCTGAAGTAGGTTACTCTGTGGCACGCAGAAGTATTTCCAAGTTATACATAGGTGCAAAGGTAATGAGCTTATTCTCAAGAATTAATGTACATGTATCCTGTATAATTATGTCAGCGCATTTAATGGGTAAATTTTTAAGGGTTTTCCTTATAGGGCATTATTGAGATGCTAAGTTTCATTGCCAAGTAGACTAGTAATACTTCATTTTCTTTTTCTTCTTTTAATAGAGATCCTCGACCAACCAACCAACGCGTCAACAAGCACGTAAATAATGACACCTATCTTCGGGTTCAAAACCTGACCATCTTAGTCAGAAACATTAAGACTTACTATCAGGTGAGATTTCTGCTCTCTGCTCATTGATCTGTGGGGCTTGCTATAATATTTCAGCTAGTGCAGGGGCTGGTGGCTCAAAAAGAAGCTTGCTACAGGCAATGGAGAGGAAATAGTGCTTGTGTAAAAGTACTTCCAGCCATGCTTTCTGTATGAAACAACAATATGGCTACCTTCTTTATCCCTCCTGGCCAGAGGCTGCTTCCCTGCCCCCTCTCTTTGTTTTTTTTTTTTTAGAAGAAATTGTGCTCAAAGGCTGTGATAGCACTTGGAGATACGTGTAGTAAAAAGGCTCTTTTGTGGTGGGGTTGTGGGGTGTGTATGTGAAGGGGTTTGCTGAAATCGGAATAATGTGTTTGGGTATAAAATTTGTTTAAAACAAGTGACCTTTTAAAGGGGCTGCCAGCAAATAAATTGTTATGAATAAATGTCTTTAATGCTAGAATATAAAACTCAAATTGGTATACTATTAATTAGGAAAAATAAATTCGTGCTTATCTTGAAGGTAGACTTCTTACACTGTGTATATGTTCTTAGGTGTTAAAGCAGCTGTTTGCTGTGAACTTCTCTAAGAGACTTAAGTGCAGGAATGACTGCGAATTCTCACAAGTAGTGCACTTAGGTGACATCCTTGAACTGACCGGCAGTGTTCCTCTGCTGTAATAGTGCTCCCCTAAAACGAGGGTGATGACAGCTGAGTGCTTTTGCAGACTTTGATACATGTTGGATGCTGCTGGAAAGCCATAGGAGTAAATTCAGTTACTCTAAATAGAATTTCTATATACAGAGTGTCGTGTTTATTTAGACTCTGTAGTGAGAGGGGTAACTGTTCTGCAGTTACCTTTTACACGTCTTTTGCCACATTTGAGTGCTGTGCAGTATAAGCCAGGCTGAAACCAGTGAGGACTGTTAAAATGCTCCTCTGCATATATGTCTCAATCATATAATGGATGAAACAACTAAAGTCAGTGTGCTCGTCCTGGACACTTCATCTTTTCTGTACATATAGAAAAGTCTGTGTATTGGCTTTGTCTTCAAAACACAGGAGAGATGTAATGCTTATCTACAGTTGTGCCATTTGATGCTGTTCTCTTCCAGAGCTTGCCTGCTGCTATTCAGTGTTGCAACTACTCTGCTTCTGGACTTGCTTAGGGAAGCTTAGAAGAGAGGGGGACCTGTGAAAAAGTCAGATGGGGTGGATGACTCATCTGTTCAAGTTCCAGTGGCCTTCTAGAAAAATGAATTGTGTAACTCAGGTTTGAGATGATGTAGGAGGGTATTATGTATTTCTGAAGACAGCTGACCCGTGTCTCGATTATTGAGAACTGCAGATGCTGATACAATGTGATGTCATTCCTGAGACTTGTGATTTCTAAGGGGAAATTCCATTTGATCATAACTAGAGGCTGAAGAGTTTTTTTTATTTCTGTTATGCACCGAACAGTGTAAATGTATATGGAGTCAGTCTGTAAGGAAAAAGGACCAGGTTTAAGGACAGGGACGCGGCTAGTCTTTC
>VZTV01083614.1:34215-51107 GCA_013400875.1 Anhinga rufa | reverse complement strand
GGTGTGGGGGTGTGTACACTAACCATATATATTTTGCCGAGATATAAGTCATAATAAACAGTAGGATATAGAATTAAACTGTCTCCTGCATACTTGGAAACCCCTGGTAATTTCTTCTACGTTGTTCCTTGAATGGAAGAAGGTTCTGTCCTTGATCCTCTTTGTTCTCCTCACCCTCCAGTAGCTCTGGCTCTCAGAATGCCCCTTGCCACCCCCACTGCATAGCTGGCCTTGCATTTGCCTCCAATGAAAACAGTTTGAAAAATGACAGCATTTTGTAACTTGCCCGTGGGGCCGTAGAGGTGAAAAAGGGCGATTGCAGGCTCATTCTGTACCTACCAGTCTGTGCCAGCACAGGGAAGACAGGTAGAAGAAGCAGTAGCAGTTAGTGGCCATGGTAGTGTCTGTTAGCCTCAGGTTATCCCAGGAAGAACATGTGCCATTAACAGTGTGTCCCGTCTTGCTTGCTGTGTTGGACTCTTCACCCTGTTACCATGCAGTGCTGCCCCCTGTCAGGCATGCATTGGGCAACTTGGATTGCATGCCGTTCACCTGTGTGCGCTTCAAACATCCCCAAGCCAGGAGAGGCACCTCACAGTTGTCTCCAGAGCTTTTATAGTATGAGGCTGCTCAATAAACTCTTGCCCTTTTGTCTAGGTGTGTAGAGATGCTCATAAAGGAACAGATAAGGAAGTACAAGAAAAAAATGGATGAAATAAATCAGCTGGAAGCAGCTGAGAGCATAACTTTTCGACGACTCTCATTACTTCGACAGAATACGGTAAGCGTTGAAATAAACCACGGAACCACACCATCCAGCAGAAAGCATCCCACCAACTTCTTGGGAAGGGATGTGCTACTTACTTAATCCTCTCCATCCCATTCATTAAGTCAAAAATCAGTTGCAAGTTAAGAAAAGAGATTTGGACTTGCCCAAAGCTGTAGGTTCCTACCTATTTAGCTCCTGCTAAATATACAGCTGCACTGGAGCCTGTTTGATAAATGAAGGGTGCAGGGGTGGGGATCTGTTCTTGTAGTGGTCAAAATAATTTCCCATATAATTCAATCAGTAGAACTGAGAGTGACGAGTCTCTTACGTGGCAAAAGAGTTCCTTCACTCTGGAGATAGATGGTGGACAAAAATATCCTGTGTTCTATTAGGGCAAATATGCTTTTTCTTTTGGGGTTTTTTGTTTGTTTTTGTTGTTGTTGTTGTACTGACTAAAACAAACCAAACTCTGATCAGAAGCTGCATATAGTGAATTTGGTCTTCATCTCTCTATAGCTCTGGCCTGTAAAACTTGGCTTTTCTTCCCCTTATGAGGGGATGCTGGTATGTATACTGCCCATGTTAAGAGTGCATGTTTTTTTTTCTTATGGTACTCTTGCATGACTAAAATACTGCATGTATTTTAACTTGGTTTTAAATATTCTTCTGAACACTCAAGACTGCATGTTGCATGTGCAACTTTCTCCCCAGGCTGCATGCAGTGCTTCTGACCTGTTCTGTCATGACTCTGGTATTTTATAGACGTTCTGAATGTAACTTGTATTGGATGTAATAACATTACTTACCAGTGATGACTAAAACTCATCAGCTGAGGCTGGCAAATCAAATTACTATACTTCAAAAAAAGTAACAAACTCCCAGAAATCAGGTGAATAAAAAAAATTCTATTACCTTTTGAAACATTTGTATGGATAACTAACAGCTCTTCATCAACCCCATCAGCCCTTCATTTGGCCTACTCATTTGTCTTCCATCTTGCAACAAGTAGACAGTCAAGATTTGTGCAGCTTCTCATGACTGAAGAGCATTACACATAAATTTGTCTTGCAGAGTAAAAGCTCACAGGTCAAAGGAAATGACAGCGGCAACTCAGAACTAGACTCAGTGCATGAAGAAGAGGAAGTTTCTGAAGCTGATAACCGGGAAAAGGAGATCCTCATTGATCGCTTACAGTCAATAAAAGAAGAAAAGTAAGTCACCCTTTATCTCTGTAGGTCGTGCCCTTTGCTGTTGGAGGTAATAGAGATAGGAAAGCAGTATACTTTTTGTCCAAAATGACCTAGTTAGTGATGTTCTGTAGGCCTTTATGAAAAGGAAAATGCAAAGGACTGGCTGAGAGAAAATATGAGAATTAATATAACATGCTTACATGCAGGAAGGTTTACTTCTGAATACAAGCTGCATAAAGTTGCTCGTATCGGAGACATTGTCTTTCTAGAGTGCTACAATCTCTGTTTTGATGTAGGGAAGATATAACTTACCGGTTACCTGAGCTTGATCAGCGGGGCTCTGATGAGGAAAATGTAGACTCTGAGACCTCAGCAAGCACAGAGAGCCTACTTGAAGACAGAACAGGACGGATGGATACCGAAGGTCAGTATTAAGGTAGCGTGTGTTTTTTTTATCCTACATCTTTCACTGGATACAGCCAGGTGACCAGATGTTATCTGGTCACAGTTGCTTGTATTAAGTTACATTTTTATGCATGCTTTCAGTATCTAAGTATCTTGTTTCTTTAAAGCAATTACTGGATTACACTGCCGTGCTCAGAGCTGCAGCATGCCTGCCAAAGACATTTGCAAAGTGCCTTCTCTTTTGCAAACCTCTTCAAATTCTTCCTCTGCATCCCTGGCTTCAAGACACAGATCATCTTTAACACTGCCCAAGATTAAAGTGCCCCGTCGAACTCCAGTGATGCCAACAGCAAATATAAAACTTCCTCCTGGGATTTTCAAATGGACAGAATCCCAGGGCAGGATTTCTGCGAATGAAGAGTCTCAAATAATGGTGAGACGAAGGGAGCAGCCAGCAAGGCGAACTGATAAAATCCACTCTGTGTACATTGCACAAGGGTCTGCAATGGCCCACGCTCAGGAACTCTTGGATGAATATGAACCCACAGCAAAAGTAAAACGGAGGTTTTCAGACCCTTACTCTCACATTCCCTGTATAGAGAAGTAAAATGCTTAGGCTGTCTGGACTTTTTTGAAGTTGACTGCAGCTTTGGCTTTTAACCCTTTTGAAGGCTGTGAATTTGTTCATGTTCTTTTAAGTAGCTGCTGGGAAGGCAGCCTGGAAATGTACAGTACTCTAAGGGTTAAGCAAGGTTGTCTGAAACAAACACTTCTCACTTTAAATTAAAACCCTGCAAAAAAGGTAGAACTTTAAGTACAGGAAAAACATCCTCTGATTCTGCTGCCGTGCCTTTTTCTGTTTGCCTTACGATAGACTCTGAAGGGAGCAGCAGTGAGTTTGGGTCAATGCATGTTGTCTTAATTTTTTATATTTTTTAACGATAACTTTCTGTGCGGTTTACACTTTTGTTAAAGTTGTTGTAACCTTAACCGAATCCAAAAAGTATAAAAATGTTTATAAATACATTGCACTTTTAAAAAATATCTGTGTTCATTTATCAATGTGTCTCTTGTCTAATGACTAATTTCTTCTGAAGGAAGCCTTTTAATCTTTGTCAGTACTTCTTAAAGCATTGGCAAAGCTCTCTGCACAGAGGAAGCGCTGAGGGCAAGCCCGAGGTGTCACCTCGGATCATTTTGGTGCTCTTAGAGCAAACGTACAACCCAGCACGGAGCCATAGCGCTGGACACTTGTGCTGTGCGGAGCTGCCTCATCCTCCCCACGCTTCACATTTGTGCAGTGAAACCCTCGAGGGTGAGGTGCAATAAAACGTTTTGAAGCAGCAGGCTGTGCACCAGCCCTTCGTGGGGCTGCTCTTGAAATCCCAGGTCTGTTAGCCCTGCTCCATGTTGAAGTGAAGGAGCAGCACAGCCCAGGGCGCTCTCGGGGCCTCCGGGGCTCTGCCACAGAGCGGCAGCCACCTCTGGACGCGTGCGTGGGCTTTCGGTTTTAGTTTTGGGGTGATTTTTTTTAAAAAGGGAACGAAATAGAAGGGGGCAGCGCCGCCCGCCCTCCCTGCGTCCCGCCCTAAGATGGCGCCCGCCGCCCGGAAGCGGCCCTGAGGCAGCTTCCGGTGCCGGCCGTCCGCCATGGCGGCGACGCGGCTGGAGCTGAACCTGATGCGGCTCCTGAGCCGGTGCGAGGCGCTGGCGGCGGAGCGGCGGGACCCCGAGGAGTGGCGGCTGGAGAAGGTGAGGCGCGGCGCGGGAGCCTCCTGCCCCCCGTCCCCGCAGCAGCGCGGTTCGGCTCCTCAGAATAAACTGAGGCAGTGAGCGCTTTAGAGCGTTAAAACTCTAACCCCGCGCTCAGCCGCGCAGCGGCCTCTGCCAGGCAGAATATTCCTCCTTAATCTTATCGCTTAAAAGCTTTTTTTTTTTTCCCCCTCTTCAGTACGTGGCCGCTCTCGAAGACATGCTCCGAGAGCTGAAGAAGCAGTCCAGGTGAGCCGCACTCTGCAGCCCTGGGGCGGGCGGGTGTCTTTTGCGGTTCCCTTAGTCTCTTACCGGCCGGGCAGACGCTGGCAGCAAACACCGCAGAAACACCTCTCGGAGAGGGAAAGCCTGTGCCCGCAGAGCTGCTGCAGCGCAGCCCTGCGAGGAGCTGTGCTGGGCGCAGTGCTGGGCGCCACGGTACGTCAAGGATATAAAGCTGCTGGAGAGTGTCCAGAGGAGGGCATGGAGCTGGTGAAGGGTTTAGAGGAGAAACCGTACGAGGAGTGGCTGAAGCCCCTTGGTTTGTTCAGCCTGGAAAAGAGGAGGCTGAGGGCAGAGCTCATGGCGGGCTGCAGCTTCCTCACACGGGGAGGAGGAGGAGGGGCAGGCGCTGATCTCTTCTCTCTGGTGACCAACGCCAGGACCTGAGGGAATGGCAGGGAGATGTGCCAGGGGAGGGTTAGGCTGGGTATTAGGAGAAGGTTCTTCCCCCGGAGGGTGGTGGAGCCCTGGCACAGGCTCCCCAGGGAGGCAGTCACGGCACCCGGCCTGGCGATGTTCAAGAATCCCTTGGACGAGGCCCTCAGAGCCACGGTGTGAATTTGGGGCTGTGCTGTGCAGGGACAGGAGCTGGGCTCGATGATCCTCATGGGTCCCTCCCAGCTCAGGACATGCCATGATTCAAACTCTGCCGCGTTCTCGGACATGCTTCCCTGCGTGTCAGCCTCGGCCCTGGGCAGTGCCCGTGCCCCGAGCCAGCAGTGCCTTGGAAAGGGTGGTCTGCAGGGGATTGCAAGCATGTTCCTACCGTGAGGCTCCTTCTGTTAGAAGATGCTTCTTTGAAGAACTGTGTGTTGTTATTTTTATTTTACTTTATTTTATTCAGAAAGTCATGTGAACAATAGAAAATACTGATAACTTCTGGTTTTCATATTATTTTTCAATTCCAATAGCAAGCCAGCCCCAGAACTGCTGAATGAATACTCTCGCAAAGTGGACTTCCTAAAGGGACTTTTAGAAGCTGAAAAATTGGTAAGATCATCTAATTCAGTTTGAAAAGACTTAAGTATTCTTTGCTTATATTAACCTTATTGCCTGGTTCCTATGTTTGCCTTTATCTTGTGTCTCAAAATAATACTTGTTAAAAGCTTATCAGGCAGTCCTTGTAAAAACGTGAATAAATATATTGGATTTTCATGTTTTGTTAAAAGAGGGTATTGTATTACATCTGAAACTTCTTTCCTCCTTTTCAAAATCAAAGTACATCTTGCCTACATCATATCTCACATCAAAGAAGTGAGAAGATGGGCGGGTACCATCCTTTAGGCCTAACACATCTTTCGGATGGTACCATGTACACCTGGAGAGCTATGAAACGCCAGTGAGCCGCACCGCAGTTAGTGCGGGTGCAGTCAGTGCTGCTGTTGCAACTGAATTCATTGTTCTGTGGGGGGAGCAGCTGCGGACGTGCCCCCTGCATCCTGGTTGGTCACGCATCCCGGTGGTCTCACGTTGCGGAATGGGATATTCATGACTTTTCATTGCTTCTTCCTACTCACAGTCTTCATCAACTGAAAAGGCTCTGGCAAATCAATTCTTGGCCCCTGGACGT
The DNA here is from genome assembly GCA_013400875.1 of Anhinga rufa. Lineage (NCBI taxonomy): Eukaryota > Metazoa > Chordata > Aves > Suliformes > Anhingidae > Anhinga > Anhinga rufa. The sequence goes on along the minus strand of VZTV01083614.1, from coordinate 45,139 downwards.
ACCCCTACAACAACAAAAGAGAGAACCCCAGCTACTAAAACAGTTCATCTGCAGACAAAGGCTCGTTGCACAGGCAAGATGAGGAGTGAGCTGCTTGGTACAGTATGTTTTGGTGCTGCTGCTTCTTTACTGCTACTTTATAGATTGTCTCTTGTTGCATTCAGCTGCCTTTGGTGGCTGTGCCTCAGATGTGTCCCAGGCTGGGTGGGGAGTCACCTTTTTCTGGTTTGGATAGCTTAAACATCAGGCACGAGCACTATGGTAGGCTTGGAGGACTGCCTTTTATCACTGGCCCTTTGTAATCTTGTTTTGTTTCTCTTTCTGCCTCCCAGGATCCCTTGGCTGTCGATGGTAAGTTTAATCTGTTGTTTTCTCTAACTTTAGTTAACCTGAGTCTTACAGGGAGAGGAGGAGGAAGGTCAGGTATTAGAGATTGGCCCAAGTGTACTTTTAATTTAGTGACTCACTTCTTTTCAAGATAGCAGATTTAAAAAACAAACAAAACCTAACAGATGAAAGCCTAAGTGTTGTTATCAGTATGATATCAGGGACTTGAAAGAACCTATTTTTCTAGAATTCGTACAGAAACAGACATTCTAATTATAGAATTAGCAAGGACAATTTACCTTTATTGTTGCTTCTGTTCTTTTCTGCTCTGAGCAAATCATGTGATTTTAGGCACTTAGAGTAGGCGTTGTTCAATTCCACTTAAATACACAGCCATGTTATTCATGTGGGGAACTGGTAGGAATTAATTTGTGGTTTCCATAGCTACTGTTACAGTGGCTGGAGCTAGGCCAATCTAACGTATCCTGAAAGAGAACACCAAGACATACGGGCTTAAACCATGCCCTCGGGGATATGATTCATCTGCTTTCTCTCTCCACCATACGTTTGATGTTACGTGTTGTCTTTTCCCTGTGGAAAGCAGGTAGGCATTTGAAATCCATACGCTCTGAGGTAGAGGACCAAGTAGGATTTGGACATCTGAGAATCCCTTACAGAAAATGCGTTTATTTAGCCTGTGATTGCATGGGAATTTATAACATGCTAAAACACAAACTTAACTCTTCTTCCAGATTCTGAGGAGCTAAACATACGGAAGCGGAAGTAAGTCAGAATTTCTCATTTTGATGCTCAGTGTTTTGGGAACTGCTTTCCCAATGACCGTTAAATCACAGATGTGCTTCCATTTGGGTGAAGTGCCTGCTGGCAGAAGCCTAAATATGATGACTTCAGATGATTTAAGTGTGCCTGTTGTCTTGTCAGAGTTGCAGAGTCTGGGGAGACCTTGGGAGATCAACCCACGAGGAAATACAAATCCCAATATTTCTTTTTCCTTACCCTCTTGCAGAGGCCTTGCATCTGATGAGAAGCAGTCAGCAGTCGAGCTGGATGCTGTGCTACAGCACCACCAGGATATGCAGGACAAGTTAGCTGAAGAAATGCTAAGTTTGGCTCGCAGTCTCAAAAACAACACCCTGGCTGCGCAGAATGTGATAAAACAAGATAACCAGGTAGCGCATGTTAAAGTGCTAGCCTCTCAATTTTGCAACCCAGAAGGTTAAAGCACTAATATGTTAAATGCTAGACCTGTAACTTGATTCCAGGTGAGATTAGAGCGGGCAGACTTGGAGGCAATACCTCTCTGCTTCCCGAGTGCAATTGAACCTTTTCTCTGTTGGAAGAAATAGTGGTCAGAACTTTCAAATCTTGAGTTTGAAACGGTTTGTTCTCTTTGCTCCCCAGACACTATCGCATTCTCTCAGGATGGCAGACCAGAACTTCGAGAAGCTCAAGGATGAATCTGACCGCCTTGAACAGCATGCAAAGAAATCGGTCAACTGGCTGTTATGGATAATGTTAATTGTAGTTTGCTTTATATTCATCAGCATGATTCTCTTTATCAGGATTTTCCCCAAACTAAAATGATCGGGTTTTTTCTGTATTCAAAACTGCCAGAAGTGCAGTTGGAAAGCTCAGCTGGTATGATAACTGTCAGCCATCAATTTCTTTGCCACCTACCACATCCTGAAAGAGGCTGTCCAAGGCCTACCCTTGCATCTCTTTCTTGTTCCATCACTGGGTTCAGTGAAGGGTTTCATGGGCGAGGCTTTCTACACTGGGACACTTGGGTACTTTTTTTGCTTAGTTAATATGGTTACCTGTTGAGGGGAGAACTGGGATAGAGATGGCAATTTATGCCGAGCTGCTTACAAGTTCCTTGGTGGATAGATACAGTCCTGGTTTTAACATGGCTGTGGCAAATGTTATGACTCCTAAAAGGCATTTACTCAATACAAAAATAAGTAACAGTTGAAGTATTACAATTTTTCCTGTCTTTACAGCTTTACTGTACTGAAGTAGGACCTTGCTGCCAACAGGATATTTAAATACAAAGTTATGTACATACAGAGCTGTAGGGTGTAGGAGGAGAATGCTGCCATTGAGTTGCTTGCCTGGCTCGGATTCAGAGAGTATCAACAGGTAAAGCTATTCTCAGGCTCACCTTTTTCCCAGATGGGTATTTGGGACTTGGAACTTTGCGGTGGTCTTCAGTTTAAACTTGCTATAGAAGGGCTGAAGTTGCTTCTGTTGCAATGTTTGCTTTCCTTTGTGTATGTGCGAATGTTCTCATTTATTGTCCGTTAGGTTGATGCTATTGCATCAAGAAACCGCTGTGACCCTGGCACCGTAGAATTGTACACACAGTGCTCTCCCTATGGTGTAGACCTCACCTGTACAAACATTTTTTCACCGCAAGATGAGGGCAAAGGAAGTTGGTGCCTTTAAGACAGAAATAATAATAAAAAAAAATCAGTCTGTACCTTTTGAGACAAGTTATTCTGGTCAAGAGTGTTCGTGTCAAACTTGTATTCTTAAGAGGTCACTACAATAAAGCAGAGATGAAATAAACTAGAATGAGTATTTTTAAAACACTGCTACTGCTAGAAGAATTTAGGGCCTGCAGTAAAGCAAGGTTTGTTGTGACAACGTAAGAGCCATTTTTAAGTGCTTGTGATAAGCCAAAAGCAAAGCATTCTGCATCTGTCCTGTCGCTTCTGGAGTCTTACTTTGGAAAGTGTTGGTGTTTAGGTGTGTAGCTTCCCGCTGAGGAAGCGAGGAGCAGCAGATGACCCCCGAGAGTTCTTTTGCCACATCTGTTGCTGTCTGGAGCCACTAGATGGGGTGTTGTAGGCCTCTCTGATCTCCACAGCAGCCCTGGGTGTGAGGAGGATCTGGGGAAGAGCTGTTTGTCACAACAATTGAGTTCTTATGAAAATCTGACTGCCTCTTTGAACGCATCCCAGGGTAGCAGGCTCTGTTTCAGAATTGTTCTTTGTTCTTTACAAAACCAGCTGTGTTATTGAAGACAATTAACATTTTTTACATAAAGTATTTTTGTTCATTTAACAGGATGTTTGCAAGTTAGTATGCCATTCACTTATGGATTATCAAATGAGTGATTATATTATGAAGTACAGCTTTTTCTTCTAGCTACTCATCTACGTGATACGCTCATTCTGTTTGAGCAAACTTGTTGCTTACCTTGAACTTTATAGAAATTTATAGTTGTTGCAATCCATTTATGGACATTTCTACTTTTCCCAGAAGTTTTTCTTCAACTGTAATGTCTGACACTTCACTGTGCTTCATTAGCGAATGCTGTGCCACCAAATTATTTTTTAATTCTAATTGTTTACGACTTTCCCTGCAGGCATTTCAGTGCTGAGCTCTTCTCTTAAAATGGAGGCTGAATGTAGTGCTGGAATGTTTTTTGTGTGTGAGGTATTGGAATGATACAACATTAACGCTGCATTGTCTATAACATTTTTCCCTTTATTACTTGAAATAAAACTTTTTTTTCCAGCTTGTAAAGGACTTGGTGCATCATTGCAGAGAAGTTTAAAGCTGAATTTTGCTATCAGCCATGTGTTGGCTGTAACTTTTTGGCACTTATCAATTAGAAGTTCAATTGGAAAGACCTGAAAGGGAACTGCTAGTGATCGCTTGCCCTCAAGAAAATGTCCATCCCTCCCAGTCAGCAGCAGTTCCTTCACAAAGAAGCCTGCTAGGAAGTCAGTTCAGAAACACATGCTATTTAACTTTTGACCGCTGACATTTTACGGGTGTTTGTTATTTTGAAGGATGAACTGCCAGAACTGAAATTGAATCCTGTAACTACTAACACCTTTTGTGATATCTCGCGTGACCGTGGAGCATAGCGCCTCCAGCGCTGCACTGAGCTTCTGGTTCCCTCTGACCTGCTGGAAGAATGTTACCTTCTGCCCTGGCAAACCAAACGGATTAATTGCCGCGGTGGCCAGCAGCCTCCCTGGGCACAATGGCTGTTTTGTCAATTGGCAGTTGCAGTCTTTGCTTTTCTTGAGTCCATTTAGTAATTATAGTCATTCAAAAACACTTTGAAGATCGGTGCCAGTAGTATTTAGAATAAAAAATCACCGAAGGCTTTGACATTTCGTAGATGGAGCGACAGTTCTTATTTTTGACTAACGTATGGGTGGTGGTGATTGTACGATCTGCTACTTTAGCCCTCAGCTCCATTTCAGAGCACAGGGGCTCTGATGTGCTACAGAATAATGTTATATATAGAAATAGCTTTCTGCGAGAGTTGCAAACACTGTGAAGTGAGAATTGCTTAACTTTCCCAAGAGCTTGGGAAATCCTGATGGAGAGATGTTTATCAGGCCTAGGGCTGGGCCTGGGTTGGCTTCCTGGCAGACTACCTCCTTTCAGACAGCAACTAAGAAAAAAATAAAAAGATCTTTTGGAGACTTGTGTCATGTCAGGCCAGTGAATGCACTGTTCCCGAGCCTGGCAGCAACAGTAAATACGGGTCAGTCTGAGCTTTTCTGGCAAACATCCTTGGTGACAGAGACTCCTTATAATACTTAAAGTTTAAGCTGTGTCCTCAGTCACAGCTAGATTTGATGTCTTGTCAAGGGTTTTTAGGGTAGATAGGCTGTCGGTGAGGGTGCGCGAATGGCAGGAGCAGAACGCTGGATACAGCGGCTCCTGTGGCTGGGGAATCGGCTTGTTTTGGGCGTGTGTTCCCCGGGATTTACCTTACAAAGCCTCTGTGTGACAGACTATGGGCTGCGAGCAGCTTTCCAGAAGTGGCAGCTATTCTGCCAAAAGGGGTTATCTTGTAAAAGGGTGAAAGCGACAGAGTGAACAGAGCAGGGTTCTGGTCCTGACCGTTCGCCTTGTGATACCGGGCGGCTCCTCTCCATTCTCATTGTCTCTGCTGTAAACCTGACATGAAACCTGAGAATCAAAGTCTTATGATTGATAGTTACAAGCATGAAAAAAATAAAAATAACCATGATAAGATAGCAGATAGGAGCAGAAAATAATAATCACATTTCTTGGTCTACAGCAGAGTGCTGATGCTGTTCTAGAGTCCCACAGCCCAGCGCGGGGCTGGCTGGTAGCTCTTGTCCTGGTCTGCCATATTGCTGAGGCTCGGTGTGTTCTCAGTGTGTTCCCACTGAACAAGAGTGACATTAAAACCCGACTTAGCTAAATCAATACCACCTGTCACATGACACCGCTGTGACATTTCTGGCATGAGTGCTACCTCCTAATAGGAGATGGAAGTGGGAAGCAGCAGCAGTTAGTGAATAATGGATTAGATATGCCTGATCTGTAACACTTACAAAGAAAGGGTGTGTCTCCTAGCTACAGAACAAACTGGTTATCAAACTGGGAACTAGAAGTTCTGTGTCGTCCAAAATGCCAAACGTGAGATAAAGCAGCATGGAGCATGCAGTTAGGCTTTGCTGAACTCCCTTACGCTGCCCAGAGGGCCGTCCCTCCAAATTTGACTCTGGATCAGCAAATACATGCCTTAGTGTCAAGAAATTAAAAAAAAAAAAAGACAAAAAAGGGGGGTTAGGGGTGGTGAGCTGTAGACTAGAACTGGTGTAGCCAGTTGGTCGCCTGGAGCACGGCATGCCCATGCTACGTGTTAGAGTGACGCTGCTGCAGCCGCTAACTCGCATGTGGCTGCTGATAGAAGACAGCATGCCTGGCAGCAGCGGAGTAGGTCTTGCAAACTAGATGTGGGGCTGGCTTGGGTGTACTGCGAGAAGCTGCGGGAGAGCCTGGTGGATGAGGAGGCTGGAGGGGACTGATGGCCAGCTGTAGATCGGTCGGGCTGTTTCGCGGCTGGGCCCCACATGCGAGACGCAGGTTGGGAACGCTGACTGTTGTGGGGTTTGTGTAGCAATGAAGAAAATCTAGGTTCTTTTGAGTTGAAAAGTTTGATGCTGAATTAGAACAAAAGTGTTCTGACAGGGAATGGAAAGTATCTGCCTCTGTGACATCCAAAAATCAAACTGAACAAAACCAGAAACTGGACCAAAGGCGAGACAAAATGAGGCAGCGCTGCAGTAGGCCATGGGGAGCCATGATTTCCTTTGCATCCCTCATCGCCAGGTTCTTAAACTGCATGTGGCAGAGAGATGCCCTCTGCCATTTTCACCTTGGGCAAAGGTTGTACTTGCTAATGTAACAATAGAATCCTCCAGAAGGATCTGACAATGTTTCCTGTTTCAACAGTAAAAAACTGGGACTTGTGTCCTTAGCACGTAAAGTGACCGGATCTTCATCCTCTGAGCTTTCTCCCATCAAGAAGAGAGCAGTCACTTATCGGATTTGGTGTGGACGGAAGGAAGGGTAAGAAAGGAACTTTGTCAATCTATGACGCGAAATATTTTATATTAAGAGATTTGGCAAATGGTTCTGTGTGACTCCAAACAGGATGAGATAAATTTTCCAAGGTCAGCTCTCCTGTACTCTCAGCTTTAGGTCTAGTCTCCAAGAAGTCAATTCTGTAACCTTTACAGCAACATCCTGTCAATGATGCAGAGACTTAGCTATTGTTGGCTTCAACAGCAACTCTTCTGCATCTTCAAAGGACAGGAGGCTGAATAACATGTGTACTGCATGGTGAGAAACTTGTGAGCAGGAAAGTATGTTTGACAAATCAATAACAATAGAGCAACCTGAGCAACGGGGTAACTATTCACCCAGGCAGTTGCAACCTGTTAAGAAAAGGCTGTACTGAACAGCGGATGAAGCAGAAAGTGAGAATTCTGACTCTCAGCTTGGCCTTCTGGTTTGCTGCGTGGCTTTGGGTCACTGAAGTGGCTTTCAGCTGTTTTGTTCTTAGAATTACTACCTGTGTACCTTCTTGGTGAGTCAGCTGCTCTAAAGCTCCTTTTGTGCGCAAAGGTTTGTGTGCCTTGAGTATTCCTGGACTGATTAATTAGCATGGAACTTTACTTTTGTATGGCTAAAAAAACCCCCAGCCCAAACCCCACCCAAACACAGACCTCTGCACGTGTGTTTGGTCCCAGTGTGTATTTCAGGAGGGAAGGATATATTTCATTTTCAAGACACAAAGCTTGCAGCGAGCGCAGTGTGTCGGTGTCTGGGGAAGCCAAGCTGCGTTCTCTCTCCAGGCGCAGTTGTGTCGATACAAGGATGTGACTGTGCTCCAAGGGTGGCATGCAAACACGGTCGAGTTCAGTGTATGGTGCTGCTGCTGCAGACAGCAGGCCCTGGGGACAAGAGCCGTATTCTTGGTGCCCAAACAGCTCATTCTGTCTCAGCTTTGTTATCTTGAGCAGGGGAGAGCTAAATGGAAATGGTAATAAAACTGGCAGTTTCAGCCCTTTCAGAAGGTAGGGAGTAACGTCGAGCTGGTTTACAAAGTCATCTCCTGTAGTCGGTGGTGCAAAGGTGGCTCCTCCTCTAGGGATGTTGCCGCCAGGGATGGGCTTCCAAGGACTTCAACTCCTACCAGCGCTGACCCGGAGGAGCTGGGATCCGATTAGGTTGGTGCAAACGGAGGCATTTGTGGGGCACGAGCAGCGTGACTCCATGCTTCCAGCCTCGCAGAAAAGGAAGCTTGGGGGACAGCTCCAGAAAGATTTTTCCACCCTTGCGGGCTACAGCAGACCAGTGCACGTAGAGTGCAAAAAACGAGTGCAAGGTTTGGGCCCCCCAATTTATGGTTTTTTTGGTGACAATATACATCAAAGTCCTTCCTCAGGACTCGAAGCCGTGCCAGATGTGCCGTGTAAAAGGAACATAATCTGAAACAGCTTGATAACAACATGCCCATAGCCCTAGACTATTTTAACCTTTGTGTTTCTGTAGATTTACATTAATGAGCAAAGGAGAAGGGCCTGCATTTATTTTTTTTCAAACAGGGAAACCGTTGTTTGGAGGGCAGTGACCCTACAGACATTGTGCACCTTTTATAAGGAGGCACTAGGCATACAGCTTTAAACTGCTGTTTCTCTGGCTTTTTTGTACCCTATTACTCTGCCCTGTGATTCTTGGCAGCTGTGAAGTGACTGTAGAGCAAAGATGAATCCGTGGGACAGCTCTTTTGGGGGATTTCAGCAGGAACAAGGCTTTTACTGCATTATCTTGTGATGTGCTGCTTTCATACTGTATAGTATATAGCACTTTCCTGTGCATTACCTCAGCTGAAATGCCAAAGATGACAAAAACTGGAGTGTGTTTTCATGAAAACACCGCAGTGGGGGACCACCATTTGGGTTCCAGCTGTGGAAGTAGAATAAAAATTTTGTCACGCTAATTTTCTAAATAGTTTAAAAAGCAAGAGATCACTGCCTTGCAAAGGCACTGAGGATTCTATAGACACAAACAGCAACCTGCCCGATACTTCTGTGCATTTCTATAAATTTTGTCCGGCAAAGAATACCCTTTACCTGCTGCAAGTGTAACTGTTCAGGTATTTAATAACAGATAATTTCCTGCATCAAAGAGAAAAAATGTTAAAGATCAGAAAAGAGAATATTATTTCAAAGTTCCATACTCATTTTCCATGTCTTCCCTGGCATTTGTTACTTCTGAGATTTGTTTCAAGTAAGGAAGTGACCAAAAAAAAAAAAGACATATTTGTGGGGTCAAATAGGTAGATACCGTCTCTTCCAAGACACTCTCTATTTATTTTCTTAGGAGGATTCAGAAATGAACCCCAGAAGTTTGGAAGTGTCACAGTCCAGAGCAGACACTTACCACTGCTTAGTTATAAGTTAGTTTAAATAAACGGTGAAACATCTGTGGAGGGGAGAAAGAACTGTGAATGCCGTCGAAGGAAGGAGTCATATTTAATATATCAAACTAGTTTCTTGAATCAGAAACTAGAGAAGAGCCTGTAGTGCAGCTATTGGGGGTGGGGGGGGCGGGAAATGAGTAAGCAGGTGCTGGCTGCGTTTCTTTGCGCCCACATTGCTACTGTTGGTTTATCTGATCGCAGAGCCAGTGTACTGTAGCATGATGAGTACGTAGCAGTGAGTGTACGAAAGATGCTGGAAAGATAGCACCCTGATGTTCTTAATCAGTAATTAGAAACTAAAAATAGTATTTTAGGGAATGATAATAAATCTGTAGCCTTTAATCCTCCTGTGCCAATCTGTAAGGTGATATCATTATTACATGAAAGGCAATAGGAACATAAGTGAGTAAGCAAAAGTAGGTTGCTATTACAGTCACATTACAAATTCCACATAGCCCAAGCTCTCTGGATGCTGTTTGGCTCTTTCTGCTTTATGCGAAGTCTATAGTCATGAAGCAGGTTCATCTGCAAGCAGAGAACACCTAGCTTTGTCGCTTATTTCCATTCCTTAACCGTCCTTACTTCCTGAAGTTTTCTGAAATGAGTTAGGCTCTTGAGTCTCTTCTGTACTTGAGGGGTGTAAGTAGTAGCGTACTTTGGAGAAAACAGCAGCAGGAACAGGAACGTGGGGGGAAATCCATTCCCCGCACCACCAGGCTGGATGGACAGCCTATGTGCTGTGCAGGCACACATCCTCTCGTGCTAGAACAGTCACAGGATCACAGAACGGCTGGGGTTGGAAGGGCCCTCCGGAGCTCCCCCCGTCCAGCCCCTGCGTGAGCAGCACCCCCAGAGTAGGGGCACAGGACCGCGTCCAGGCGGGGTGGGAATGGCTCCAGGGAAGGAGACTCCACAGCCTCTCTGGGCAGCCTGGGCCGCTGCTCCGGCACCCGCACAGCAAAGGGGTTTTGCCTCAGATTTCAGTGGAACTCTCCGTGTTCCAGCNAACTGGGGGGCCCAGTCGTGGAGAAAGCATCCCCACTTAGGCAGGGCCTTTCACCTAAGCATTCACATAGCTTGCACATGCTGAGATGTAGTTAGTGGTGCACGGGTACCATCACAGCTACTCCTGCTTGCGCTCAGGGGAGTTAGCAGAATCAGGCCCTCGACCTTACCCCACCCACCGGGAAACCTCAAAGGACGTCAAAGCGTGAACCACACCACAATCGCCGTGATTTCATAGACCAGTCCCTCCCATTCACAGCCACGTAATATCCCTGTGGCAACGGCAGCCATCCTTTAGATGGAAAAGCAACACGAGGTATTGCAAACTCTTAATGCCATTCAGCGTCTAGACAAAGGAGCCGCGGCGCGGTGCTGGTCGCCCCTGGCCTGCCTACCGGCCCATGGGGCTGGAAATGTAATGCAGAAGTGAGATCTGATGTAAGCGGAAGATGGTGGGGGAACGATTTGGGGGAAAAAAAAAAAGTTTATTTTCCAAGCAGTTTTGAATTATGAATTGCTGGAATAGAGCTTTTTTAGCTCAGTATCTCGCAGAAAAGCAAGTGCGAGATAAAATTACTGGAAGTTGCGCCGTGGCTTAGCACGACTACACCCCCGAGATGATTAAAAAGGGAGAAAAAGGCACCAAATGCCAAATCCCACTGGCCAGCGGCAACCAGACCTTCGAAGTGGCTTTTTGGGGTGGGCTCTTTGATACTGAAAATGGTACCGTAAGCTCCGCTGGGCCAGTCCGTCCTTCCCCAGGCGCTTTACTGAGAGGAGGAGGAGGAGGAGGAGGAC
>VZTV01083614.1:0-33385 GCA_013400875.1 Anhinga rufa | reverse complement strand
CGGGAGGGAGGGCTCGGCGGCGGCCGGGGCCGGGGCCGGGGCTGGGGCTGGGACGGTGCCGGGGGGGGCTGAGGCTTCAGCACCGGCTCCGCTTCCCGAGGGGCTTCAGCCGGGGAGGGTCTGCCTGTAACCGCAGGTGCCTCCCCAGCCCGCAGGCATTAAAGCTCGGAGGTGGGGATCGGTGCCCAAAGAGGGTCTTGTAAAGCCCAAGGTAGGGGTGTAAAGATGTTGCATCGGAGGTGGCAAACCCGTTAAATCCCCGGCTGGCCCGCGTTGGAGCCTTACGAGCCGTTTTGCCGGGTTCCGCTAAATAAACTTGCTTAGGAAAGTCTTCTAGGTAGAGGTTTTAATTTTGGGTGGTCTTTGCGGGAGTTTTGTTAATAAAAATGAAAGTACTTCTTTAAGGAGAGCTAGCTGGGTACGTAAATTGCCAGTCTCCTAGGCAATCCCATCGTCTACCTGTTAGCTTCCCGTCAGAAAAGGCAAGAGCGAAAGGATCGGTTCACGTGCAGACGACGCAACGATGGGCAGTTTTGCGATGTTCAGGGAATAAAGTAGGGTGTACCCATAAAACAGTCCCTTTTTTCCCAGCAATTGGGCAAGTTTTAGTTTCCAGAAACACCCCGGTTTCCTCCTTGGGCACGTTTTTACGTTAGAAGCCTTAAAAGAGACCAGTGGTACGGTTTTAACTGGGGAGGGTAAGTTCCAGCTGGCAAGCGTGTACAAACCTGCCCGTTACCAACGGAGAAATGGAAAAGGTAGTTGACATACGGCACTGATAATAAATGCACGTACAGCTTTGGTCCGGTGGTTCCTAATTTGAAAACATTACTGCTGCTACTGCACTGAAGCGTCTTATTTATTTATTTAAATCATATTCTGCTTTTTGGGTCGCAAGTGCCTTGCAAGCGGTCTGAACTCCATCATCTTTGCTGTACTACTACGTGGTAGGAAAACACGCTCTACAATTCGCGGGTGGAGGAAACAGGAGCGACGCGCGAGATGTCAAAGCAAAGTCTGGGGTGGAATATTTTTATGTCTTTCAGGCAGCGCAAGTACTTTGTAAATATTTTGTAGGCAATTTGGACGATAAGGTCCCTAATTCGAAAGGTTTTCAGCCACTTTGATGTTTGACTCCATTTTCCGAGAATGATTAGATCACACAGCAGCACAGTGCTGATGGAAAACAACACGCTAACGCGAAGGCCTGCATCAGCGTGGCTCGAAGGGTAAATGCACGTACAATAGTTGCATAAGCAAACAAGTTGTTCCCTGAGCAACGGAACTAATGAAGTCTGCTTTCTTGGAGATTTGTGTCCTGCATTCTCTGCAAACAGGCCCCGTGATAACGCTGCTCTCCAGTGACAGTATCCCCCCCCAGCTCTGAGCCAAACCGTACGTAGTTTTTCTTGTGCCCCGTATCTTTCTCTTCCCTTTATTTCTTCTAGGCAATGTCAAGTAAGAGGCTGGGGGAAAGCAGCGTAGAGAGTGCGTGTAGGTGGTTCAGTATGGTTTGAGTTCATGCTTAAAGCATCCTTTGGATGGAGATGCTGAATTTTTCCTCCTTAACCCATCCCCAGTTTTCATGAGTCTTTTAGGCACGAGAACCCTCTTCCTCTTTTACATGTGACCGAAGTTAGTTGGTGAGTTCAGGAGTTACTGAGAGGAGTAGAAGCAAGGGTTAAGGAAAGCAGACCTGACCTGCGCATAAAACGAAGATACATATATCTTGTTTTGTGAAGAAAAACAGGTTTGTGTGGTTTTTTTTATCGCTGTGTAAACATAATGCAATTTCTTGAAATAAATCTCACACATGACTCATGCACATCAATTCATTAGCTGTGGTATTTAGGGTGGGATTTACCTCACCTAGTTTTAGGCATCTACCAACTGAGCAGCTTTCGGCTCCTTTTGTGATTAGCAGAAAACGAAGCAATATGGTCACTAGAGTTTAGGGTACGCTCCCTCCCCTTCTAAACTCTTTGCCTAAGTTTGGGCGCTGCACGTGTTCTCCATCGCCTACTGCTGATGGTGGGAGATAGAAATCGAGCTGAGATCCCTCCACCTAAATCATCAGGTGGGACAAATTTCACTTTGTACTTCTGTAGTAACAGCCTTTTAAAATAATTTGCTGCTTAATTATTATTTCTGGCTCATACAGATTTTTTTGTGTGCGTGCTCGTAAACCCACTAAGAGACGGGTCCCTTGTTCCACCTCAACCCTGTGCTAATTTTTGGTGTTGAGAGACTCGGCCTAGAGTGAAATTTTGCTCCCGAGAGTAGAAAGAGTAAGTGCAGCAGGGCAGGGCTGTATCAAAACTAGGCAACGACTGCGTCTGTCAGCTATCCCAGCCTGGCCTCTTGCTATGTTAAAGAGAGGTAGCACGCTAGCTGTCTCTCTGAATAGTCTGTAAGAAGTGTAAGCTTCCTGGAGGTCAATTTTGGGGTGGCTGTCTTGCGGGATATAAATTATGTTGATACTGGTAACGTGTAAAACCTGTTCCTGCTCCCTTTGAAGTATGAGGATCTTAAGGTCTGTTAGCATTGACTTCTGCCCGTTACCCTGGGCGATCTCCCCTGGGTCTGGGATGCTATCGCTTCACTGCCTTTTATCTTTGCATGGGAAGCACAGCAGCATGAGTCGTGGGTTTTGTTGTGATTTCAACGAGGAGAGCACAACGATATAGCAAACCAGGCTTTATAGGCCAGACTGTGGGGTTATACATGCTTTTGGCATTAAAGAAAGGGACCTCCGTGGCAGGTTTGCCCTCGGTTCAGCAACGCTCTCCTGAGTAGCGAAAGGTAACCGGCATCTGAGGTGTTACCTGCGGGGGCTGGAGGTGTATGGACAGCCTCGCTTTTGAGTCCATGTCTCGGTTTGCTTCGTTGCTCAGATCTCAATGGCTGAGGTGGAAAATTGAAGCTTAAAAATGAATATCTCACAATTAGATATTTTTATGTTCCTTATACCGTTGCTACAGTAGGCTAGAAGCTGTCTTACAGTCCCTCCTACTAACGTGTCGCTTTACAGGATATTTTCCCGTCTCAGCTAACTGCTGAGAAATGCCCAAAAGTCCTTTTCCAGTTTCTTAACACCACTTCCAAAAGTCAGCCTTACGTAGAATCGCAAAGCTTTTGACTTGACTGTAGCGAGTGTAATTTTTCTTAAATAATTTGTTTATTCAAGTAGGCAGCGAACACTATAAAAATGCAGAATTAACTAATAGTTATTTCAAATGGTTTGTGATCTTTCTGTGCAATGCTGCATTATTCTGGTCCTGATTGTTGGAGAGCCAGAGCTTTGTAGCAGCAGTGAATCATTAAGGTTTGGTATCCACATAGTTTACTATAAACAAGGCTTAAGTTCCAGGACTTCCCCTGTTAGACTCTATCTTGAAAACTAACCTCTGACATCAGATCTGGTTTCTTCATTCAGTACTTTAAGGTTGTTACCAAACTAGTTTGTTCAAGAGGCTTGGCAGCTTGGGATTTGTTTGTTTGTTTGTTTGTCTTTTTAAAGAGCATGCCTTGCAACTTTTTTCTTGGGGGTCTGATGAAACATGTCTATAATGACGTTGGGTTTTTTTTCAGTCACTTTGAATAGCTTGGTAAGCAGGGATGGAGGAGTGTTTCCTCTCTGGCAGCGTAAGCGCTGCTGGACGTGGAGCCTGTTTCTGCTGAAATTTAGGAGTTTGTGTTTAGTAGAGATTCTGCCAGTAGCTTGAACAGGAATAGCTTTGGGCCTACTGCTGGAGAATCGATTTGAGATTTTTATTTTCCTGAAAGCTAATTTATGTGTTTTTTGAAACCAGGTTGTCCGTCTTATAATTGACTGCTCAACTTTGCTGTCCCCCGTCTGGGATCAAACCTGCCTAGCCTTCATACTGAATTGTTGATTAATTCCCCAGTCCCTGCAGAAGAAATGCTATCGAGAGAAGCTGTGGAAAAACACTTATTACTTTGCTTAAAACTGCCTCTTGTTGTCTTGGTAACAATAAATTTATGGGGTGACTTAAGCAGCTACCGCATGAACAGAAGATCCAAACTGCTGAACAGAATTCAAAAGCATTAAAAGATCGAGAACCTTCCAACAAAATAGCGTGTTTTGTTTTGGATAGTATTAACTCCTTATTAGTCTCCTCGATCCTTGAGGTGGTAAAAAAAGGAGCTCAGATACCATGGTGGTATTTATCACTTAAGGAAACCAAAGTAGAACATGACAAATAGTTCTCAAGTGTAATTTTCTCTAAACATGGAAAAAATCTGTATAAACCCTTTTAATCTTTGAAGATTTACAATTATATTAGCCTTTTATTCAATTGTTTATTTCGGAAACAAGCCTCTAATCTGTTTTAAGTTCCTCCTAGGTGTCTATACCAGGCTAACATCAGTGTTTGACGTTGCCTTCCCTGAAAAGGACTTGTGTGGAATCCCCCAGTATTGGAACCCCTTAAGCCTAGCAGACGCTGTGCCAGTTTATTACATTGCTGTTGCTCAGCTTTGAAGGCAGCAGAGTTTGAATAACTCGGGTCACATCCTGGTTTGCCGGGACGCGTGGAATCTCCTGTCTGGTCTATGCCGGCAGCACTAATTACAAATAATGCATTCTGTATGAGAGCTGGTGAAAAATACAAAAATATTTCTAACATGCAAACAGCTGATGGACTGTGGACGTGTACTTCCAGCTCTGGTAGATGTATATGATTATTCAAAGCTTCAAAATGCTTTGCTGTTTACTCCCAAGCTTCACCTGTCTCTTTTTAGCCGTGCTCTCGGAGCAGGGATAGCTGTGTGGATTAAGGGCTGTCTGGGGGCCAGCTTGTGGCCAACTTCTAGTGACTTACCTAATTCTAGTCAAAATGATGAAAGACTTGGGTAATTATGCTTAGTGTAGAGATGCATTTTGTTGCCTTGAGCCACAATAAAAGCCTGGAGCTTTTACTCTTGAAAGTAATTCTTAGTCTGTAGAGTTTTGCTGTATCTTTTGACCTTCCCTTTTCCTTAAGGTCAGCTGTATACATTCAAATTACTCGCAGTAGTACTTCATCCTGCGATACAGCAACTGGTCGTGGGCACCACCTTGGCTTGCTGTATTTTGCCCGTGTGCTCTGCAAGCAGTAAATGAGAAACAAGATGTTGGATCTTTAGTTTATCAGATAGTTTTGCTGCACTGGTGACTTTTACACTGAATTTCAGTATCTGAGTTTTATCTGCCCTTCTGTTGTTTCTCCTTTCAAGAAGAAACCACTGGCCCGCCCTGTCAGGCACTTGCTTCCTTGGAAATACCTATCTTAATTGTTTAAAATAAATATTTAGAGTACTTAAACCAAATCTGTTGCTCTCCCAGCTCTTTTAGCCTGCGGTTGGGATGTGCAGCAAGACGGCATTCTGGCTTACTTCCACTTTGGATGCAGTTTTTCACGGGGCAAAGAGGTTGCTGCTAGTTGGTCATCAGATTGCCTTTCCCACTTTTAAAAAGCACATCCTTGATCTTTGAGGCACTGCGTGAATTAGCTTTTTCTTCCAGAAAGCAATTTATGAAACGACTTGGATATAGTGCCAAAAAATCCCATTGGGCAATAACATTGCTCCAAATCCTATATTAGTGTTGCCAGATTTATTTTTTTTTTTATTGCGGTGGAGCAAATTTTTGAATAATCATTAAGACGTTTGCATAGAATTTATTTTTAACCCCCACAGCAGTGGTCTGTATAAAACTACGCGGAGTCTGACAATTGTAACTATTAAACATCTGTCGCTACACCGATTTTGTAAGGCCTGATTATTGTTGGGCGATTCCTTGAAGCTGTGACTTACTAATTTTATAGTCGGCGAGCTTTACGTACGGTGGCAAAAAGAGTAAAGATCCTGTGCTTTTCATTCGTACGGGGGTGGGAGGGGGCTGTCTCAGCTATAGCCAAAGGAGAGAGTCCCTAAAGTGGATGCAGTCTTAAAAAAAAAAACCAACCCAAAACCCAACAAAAACCAAAAATTAAAAAAGAATCCCCTGGACAGGACAGGGAAATGGTTGGTTTGCACCGTTGCATTGCCAAGCAGGCTTGCCTTTCCACGGGCTTCTCCCTTGAACGTTAAGGTCTGGCTGTATATTTCTATGAAGTTTGGCTTTCAAAGGGTTATCACCAGGACTTTTGTTGTGCTACACAGGCACACTGCTCTAAAGTTCCTTCTTGATTTCTTACCTGTGCTTAGAGTTTAAAAAAAAAATTTCCCTATTCAAACTTCTTGTTTTCCGTCTTTTCCTTTTGCTGGTGCCTGGATTCGTATTATTCTGTTTACCTTCTAATTTATGCTTCATGTAATTGTTCGCTTTGCCAGTTCTGCAGGTTACTGGTTCTGCTAAAATAAACTGCCCAGATAGTCGAGGCAGCGAGATTTGCAACCTTGAGAAAATAATAACAAAAAAGCCCAAACACCTAATCTGAAAAGAATGCTTAGGGCAAAAATTACTAGTGTAGTAAATCACCCCTGTCAGCAAAGTCTGGGCAAGAGTGTAGCTGTACTCTCGCGCGTGTGTATTTCCAGGTTTTCTGCTGTCTTCCGAAGAACTACCATTTCCTAGCCATTATTCTTTCCTATCTTCCCCTTCCTACCACCATCCTAAATTACTCCCTCTAATCCACTGGCATTAATTGCACAATCTGAGATGAGGTAGGTGTGTTGCTGGCAACTATCTAAAGAAAACAGACTCGGTTGCATAGACATCTCTTACTTTTGTAAAAGCCAAATGACGTCTAAGGACTGGTGTTACAGCTGCAGTCGTGATAGAGGTAATACCCAGAAACTCAAGATGGCAGAAAAAAATAATGAAATACTCCTTCAGTCTTATTTTGTAATCATATATCAGGGAGCGTTCCCCACAGCACATTTAACGCTTGAAGCATGCTTTACTGAAAAGGACCTCATCATGAATTCTGAGTGTCGTGAATTCTGAGTGTAGCTACGTATTACGGTGCGGATGGACAAAACTGTGTATTTAGAAAGCTAAAACAATCACCTTGTCTTAACTAAATAAACAACGTTGTTCTTTGCCTTCCAGTTTGCAGAAGCATGGACATTCGCAACAATCTGACCCGGCTGAACATGCTTGAGAACTGCACTGTGATTGAGGGCCACTTGCAAATATTGCTGATGTTTAAAACCAAGCCTGAAGATTTCCGCGAGCTCAGCTTTCCTAAACTGACTATGATTACAGACTATTTGCTTCTTTTTCGCGTGTACGGCCTGGAGAGTTTAAAGGGACTTTTCCCTAACCTCACTGTGATTCGAGGAACTCATCTGTTTTTTAACTACGCGCTAGTCATTTTTGAGATGGTTCACCTGAAAGAGATCGGCCTCTATAACCTGATGAACATTACTCGAGGCGCTGTGCGGATTGAGAAGAACAACGAGTTATGTTACTTGTCCACCATCGACTGGTCAAGGATTTTGGATTCTGTAGAAGACAATTACATCGTGGCCAACAAGGATGACAAAGAAGAGTGTGGAGATGTGTGTCCGGGAACTGTGAAAGGGAAGAGCAACTGTCCACCTACTGTGATAAATGGCATTTTCATTGAACGCTGCTGGACCCACGATCGCTGTCAGAGAGGTCAGTCTGCAGAGTGATGTATGTCAACTATGGTTTTGCTGTCAGTTTTTAACCTGTCGGATCTATTGGAGGGCTAATGGGTACCTATTAATTGCTGTCTTTAAGTACAGGTTCCTAAAAGCAAGGCTCAAAATTGGCATTAGACAGGTGAAGAGAGAACCTTTGGGATGGGGCTGTTTTAGCAGTTCTTTCACCGACTGAATAACGTATCCATAGACGACGTGCTTGGTTTCTCTGGAAAGTTAGGGACTGCCTAGAGCTCCCAGGTTTAACAGACTGTGAGTGTAACTAGTATCCTGTATAACAGTTAGTGGTATAAGTATCTCTGTTGGGGCTTGGGTAGGGGATTAAAAATCCAGATTGACTGAAAGGCTGCAGCAGGCGGAAACAGAATGGCGGGGGAAAGCCTTTATGGAATAACCCAGCTCTAGAAAGGTGCAATTGCATTTTTACTGAAACCTTCCTGCCATGAAAAGGTGTAAGATACGTGGATGAGTGAGCAATGTTTGCACAGAGTAAGAACCTGGAAGCCGAGTCAGACCCAAAGGGAAAAGGAGGAGGTTGGAGAGAGGACCTGGACAGGGGTTGCCCGTAGCAGGAGTCCTGCAGAGGGTGAAATAACTGGGCTTTGAGCCTGGGCTTTTGTTTCAGGGGAGAAGGCATGTTCGGAAAGTTAGCTGCTGTTGCGACCCCTGAACTCCGGTTCTTAAACTGTGTTAGGGTTGCTTTTAATTTCATACAGATTTGTTTTTTTCAAACTTGGAACTGACCTTAAGGTTAGTTTTAATTATATATTTGCTTTGATTTACGTTAAATCTGACTTGACGGGGAGCAAAGTGAATTGAGGTAAAACTGACATATTTAGAGCTGTCTGTCTTTCTGGAGGTAGTGCATCCAAATGAAGCAGTGTGTCCTAAGTCAAAATTAGGAAACTTGCGGGCTGGAGAGAATTTCTTGCCAAGCTTTAAAGGGCAACTCTGAGTGCGAAGTGCCAAATTTGAGAAGGAATTCCTACCAGCATGCATAAACTAATGAAATTAATGTGGTTTCCCCTCTGCTACTCCTCACCCCAAAATCGTCTGGCTTCCTTTTAAAGAAAGTGGTTATTTTTTGTCACCAGAATAACAGGGTATGAGCAAGAAGACGCAAGCGTGTGTGTGCGTTCCTTTTTTAAAATAAAAAATAAGCTTATAAAGCATTTTATTTTATAAACTCTTTTGGTATACAGTTGCTATCGGTGCTAAAATCAGGTTTCTTATGCGTTCATGTTTTATGTTTCCTGCTATTTCATAAGGTTAAAGATCTAACCAAAACGTTTTCTGTGGCTGGACCGTTCATAATGTCCCTCATTCCTGTGAATTTTCTGGGGCTGTGCTACAGCAGATTGGAATGTATGGTTTCTCTCCTTTATATGACTGCCTATTTCCATGAAACCTGCAGGAATGTAATATTTTACCGTTGGGGCAGAAACCTCAGCTCCTGAGCCTCTCGTACAAATTCAGCTAAATCTGTCGGAGGATAGCCATGCAGTCTCACGCCCTATCTTAGCTTAGTTACCTAAGGAAGCCAAGCTAGTAAGTCCATTTGGCTTGAATTGGAAATTGAAATTTGAATTTGAAAATAGCTTCAAAAGTAATCATATACAGATGCTCCCATCTGGTTTTCTGTGTTCCTTGTAGAAGATTAGAGAAGCAATGCTCCTACGTATTTTGGCTGAAACTGGTATGCGTTTTCACAACCACTTCACAAGCCACGCTTATCTTTGTTTTGAATGCGAAGATTTGTGTTTTTCTTTATTGGTAGCTGGTGTTCTCAACAAGCTGGTATCTGTGTTATATTGTGCTTTGTGACACCTGCTTCTAAAGTTATTTTAACAGCTTGAATAGTCTTTTAGACTTCTTAGACTCTTTTGAGTAGCCTTTAGACTTTAAACACACATGCACACTAGTAACTAGTAGAGATTAAGTGACATTTATTTAGTGAACCCGTTGGTGGAATCACTGTGTTCTCTGTTCTCGTGCCAGCCGTAACGTACCCTTAGCGCGTGTAATTGTTTTGTCAAAATTTTATAAGCTTGTGTGAATTGTACCTTGGCTTTCCTTAGCCTGAAGAGCCTCATAGCAACTCCCAGTACTGAGGGTATTAATGTCATGGTATCCTTCCCTCTGCATTTTTGCAGCTTACCTGGGAATCTTCAGCAGCTAATGCTCTGCTGAAGTCTCCCGTCTCTCTGGTTTCAAGTGTATTCCCCTCTTGTGTTTTTGCTCTTTGTCTTTTAACCAATGCTGGAGTGAAATGTAGCAATTTCAGTATAACTTCCTTGGGGGAAGCTTGGCTTTGTGTGTTTGTTTTATCGCAGGTTAGTTGTATCTCTAGTTTGTTTTATAAATCTTGGTGTAAAATCTCCTGTTTGCTATTTTTTGGTTTGCATCTCTGGGTGGGAAGCTCTAAACTGATAGCACCGCTGGATAGCACTGCTGCCCTGGGACTGTGGGTCAGGATATTTTGTTTGCTGTTTTGTCTACCAGAAAAAAATCCTGAAAGAATATATAAATATTGATCGTTTTGATGTTACAGAGTGCGTGTCAATTGACGAGTCCCAAGCTGGCAAGCTTTTCCAGCCTGCTAAGCTTTGAGTCTTTCTGGAGAAAATTAGGAGACGGGCAAGAAGTTTGAGAGCGCATAGGTGGGAAGGCTGAAAGGTGTCGCAGAAAGGTCTCGTGTGAGCGGGAAGGGAGATGGTAACGGTAGGGGTGGGAGCGGGGTCCCTGGGTGTCCCCCATCTCTTCCACACCAGTCCCTGACCTTCCCGTGCTCGCTTCCTGCGGCGGCTTCCTTCACGTTATCCCTGCCACATCTCATATCGATCATGCGTCTTTGGTATTTCGTTATTTTAATCAGCACAGATACTCCAGTTAACTCCAAAACTCACTTTCAGTTGTAGCATATAATTATCTCTGAGGCACACATCCAAGTCTCTGAATCATCCTTGCAGCTATAACTCCAGCCCAGAAATTTTTTCAGTTGGTGATAACATGTTCAAGACAACAAAGTAAAGGATCTTCTTACAGACGTTAGAGCTAAGGTTGTGGATGAAACTGGTTGGGAGGAACTGAAAGGATTTGTGGGCAGCTGCATGCTTTGAAAAAACAGTTGCAATATTGAGGAATCTGTGTCTGAGTGCAGAGGTGTGTAGGTGGATAGACCATAGATTGAGGTTGGGTGGGATGTGTTTCCTGAAAGTTTTCTTTTCCTTTTTCTAAATTACTTGTGTTGGTGTGAAAAGCAAGCTGGTTCAGTTAAGGCCAACTCCTGTTACATTTTGGGTAGGAAGGGAGGGAAATATGCAGTCTGTTTGGAATTTGGGTCTAGCCTTACTCTGTTTATGGCAGCCAAGTGCTGTTCCTGTCCTGGAGGTTTTGTACCTTTTCAGCCCACATTTTTATAAGATTTTATTTTTTTTAATGTGCGTACTTACTTTTATTGCCGTAAAAACAGTTCTTGGTTCGGTGCAGCATGTTCATGCAGAGAGCGTCTTTGCTGAAGAATGCAGACAACAAAAATGCTGGAAATGCCACGTCCTAGACCTCGGTCTAGATCTGCCAAACATGATTTTCATATTTTGCATTTTTTTTCCACATGTTTTTTTTTATGTAATAAAAACGCTATATGTCTGTCACTCCACTTGCGGAAGGAACAATTCCCTCTGAAACAGGATTTCCTGCCAATTCTCTTTGCAGTCAGTCTTCTCTGTCCATACATAATTTGAAGCAGTCTGATGTTTTTGACAGTCTAATTACAAAGGCGGGTTCAGCCTTTTACTTGCATATTGGGTCATCTGGAAGTGGAGTAAGGTAATAGGTAGGAGAAGTGGAAGGGCAACATAAAAATGAACAGGAAAATGATCTGCAGTATCAGACAGTCCCTTGGTGAATATTGGAGGGCCACATTCCTGGAATATAAGGATGAATATCTGAAATATGGGCTTCGTTCCTTAGAGGATATGATGAAATTCAAGTTCTCCAGTTCATCCTGAATGAAACCTTTGTAGGAGTCTGTTATCTTCTTGATCTGGGACTTCACGCTACCAGGAAATTTGAGTTATTAAGAGTGTGGGCTATTTCAGGTTCGTAGATAGACTCTTCTTCAGTCTATTGTCTTGCTTTATGTGATAAAACGGAAAGTTTTGTCTCTCCATAAGTGCAATCTAGAATTTGTTGTAAAATACTAACCTCAGTGAATGAAAATGGAGAGTATGTGAAACCATTTGGGCCAATTGAAGAAGATGGTAAACCAGAGCTGATGGAAGGGAGGACAGTCTGGAGTAATTGCTGTGCAAAGGAGCTGCTAAAGAAAGGTACGGTGTGAAAATAACAATGTTTGTCCAGCTTTTTTTGTGATGTTGGGGAAGCAGGTCTGGAGACTAGGGATACAACAGAATCTCTGTAATTTTCCTGTGACTTACCCAGGGAAGATTCTGGGACGGGTAGGGGTCAGGTAAGGAACTGAAGGGTGGCTTTGGTAGCTCGCTTTGTTTCCTAGTACAAGCAACACAACAAAGCACTCGGAAAAACATTGCTCAGCCTGAAATGACTTCCAACTTCTGTGAAATAGCACCGAGTGCTTTTAAAGAGACCAGTGCCAGAAGAAATGCTGCGACTACGAATATCTTCAAGGCAGGTTTGAATAACCAAGTTCAGAGGTGTGTGTGGGAAACGTTTTGCGATGTTTACTTAGGTACAAATATTACTTAGCAACAGCTTCCTGTAATTTTTATGTGCTGGGAATTTCTGTAACTATAAGCTTGGTTTTATTACCTTTGTATGGGAAAGGGGTCTCGAAGCACGGCACAGACTTAGCCAGCCTCAAGGGCAAGATATTTTTAAAGCTTCAAACACAAAAGAAATTTTTCCAGTTGCTACCACATGAAGTGGAAGTGCTTCTTTTATTTGGAGATCTGATAAGAACTGCCTTTTTTTTTTTCCCCTAGCTCTGACAAATGCCAGATGGAAGTTGACACCCGATAATCTCACTGGGGCGTCTGTTCTGAACCTTGCCAAGCGACAGCTTTATTGAGTGCATGTAGTGCTTGTGGTTGGGGCTATTGTGATGCTTGCAAACGGCTAGACATCCTAAACTAATTCACTTCAGCTTATTAAGAATAATTAAGAGATTTATGGTGCTTGGTGGTGTGATACAGACCAAAATTGGGGGAAAAGGGGTGGAAACAATCACTCCACACAAATGGCTACTTACTTTAAAAACACCAAACAATGTTTTGTTTGGGAGCTGTGAAGAAGCATCTAGTTAGGCTTTTCTCCACCGACCTGGGGTGACACAAGACTGTAGGATTTCAATACTGAACAGTTTCAGCTTTCTGAGAAATCCCCGTGCGTGCAGCTCCCGTGGTCTCGCCAACATTGATGTCTCTTCGGCTTCTTCACTGCGGCACCCCCACTTCCCCACCAGCACTTTAGACAGAAGCAGCTGTCCGATCCGTTCCATCTTCAGAGCATTTGAACAAGAACTAATTCCTGGCTCATCCGACAGTTAATAAGCAGTAAATACAGAGAATTCTCCCCAAAGTTATCTTAAATTCTGTACAGAGGTCTTGTCAAGGCAAAGGTTTTTGATTAGTTAAAACCGAAAATGAGGTATTTTGTTGCCGATATAGTGAAAATTGGAAAAGTTTTTGCCTTGTTTGGTCTGAGTTGCCACTTTAATTCTGTCCCCCTCAGCCCCTTCCCCAAAACACTTGTTATTCAGGTCGGTGGCTGGGCCATTGAGGAGGCTGAGAGGAGTTAACGCTTCACATGCAGTGGTTCAGCACTGGCATTACTGGAAGATGTTTTAAGATCTCTGTTCGATCTTCAGTGGTGAAGTCGACTGCTTGTGATTTCCAAGGGTGGCGTGCCAAGGGTACTTCAGGTAGAATACTTATTTTTCCCATTTCAAAAACAGTCCCAGGTTACCTTGTTTGCTTAAACAAGGGAACCTGCGCTACCCCTTGTTAGACAAAATATAGAAGACTTAAGGCAGATGCATTTGTTGGAAAATCCTGTTGTCTGGGGATGGAAGCAGGAAGTCACAGAACATAAAAACAATAATACTGAGCAACAGAGTTAACCTGTGTTAGTAATGCTTGAATGGGAGAGCTGCAGATGGTTCACCTGGTGTGATGTGTTTGCTCGGCGAGCAGGAGACTTGTTTCATTCAGAGCGAATCCTGCTGCGTGTTGGGGGTGTGTTGGTGCCGTAAGTGAAGATAAGGGACTGGCCGGTATACGTATCCGGTATGTTTTCCTCCCTTAGCCTCACTTAATGAAGGCAGAGCAATGATTCTGTATTTTAAATCTCAAAAATTTTAATTAATTGTAAAAGTATTCTAAATCAAATGCAATTCTGATGCCTAAATCTGAGAAGGAGCAGACAGAGCAAATGCGCGTACAATGGTGTAGCATTCTTTCATTTTGCGATGGAGGAACTGGAAATCCTTCTTGTGAGAGGACTGTGAACCGTTGAGTCCATACAAAGAAGTATATTCAGTGTGTGTAAGAAGATCAACCAAAATATGTCACTTGGCAAAGCTCTCTGAAACATCTTTCTCTGTGAGGAATTGTATTTGACAGGGATTGCCTCTGTAAATAAATTTTGTGTTACAAAAACACACACGCACAAAACGAAACACAAAAAAGGTCAAAAACCCCAGGTGTGCCCAGTGCAAAGATTGTTTCTAGCTGAAAGGTTAAGGATTTCAGGACCTTTTGATTAATTACAGAGCTGGTGAATAACGAACCGTGTCCTGGAGGAAGCAACAGTAACCCTTCTCTCAGTTTGTAACAATAGCTGGTTAAAAGTTCAATGATCATGCTTCCCAATTATATCCTATAATTGTGTGCAAGTTCCTATTGGAGGGATGTGAATGAACTTGCTGGGATGTTTATGCTTCTTAATTAGGGCTGTTGGTTAGCTCAAAAAAAAAAAATAAATGTTGGGTAGCGGGAAGTTGTGGGGGTGCTGGCTGGGATCGCCTGGCAGCGGGCTGAGCTGCTTGGTGCGTGCCTGTAGTTATTTCAGTTGCTGCTTTGATCCAAAGTTTGCGGCTGGCATTGCGTAAGCGTACAAACCAGCGCGCCGCGGCTTGGTCACTGAAATACTGTAGATTACAACTGTGTGCGTTCATCGTCTTTATCTAGATTTTTTTTAGATGAGGGTACTGTGCTGGCTGGGCTGACATTATTTGAGAGTCGTCAGTGTTGCTTTTATTTAGGCTTGTGACATTTAAAACAAACAGAGAATTAACTTTGGCTCTGTGTAGTGCCTAAATGTTGGCTAAGTGAGTATACTGTTTTCATTTGAGTCTGGCTTCCTTGGGAATCTGTATTTAAATGAACTGAGGAGACAGGGCAGAGCACTTGGCACCTGTTCACGTGCAGAAAGTTTTCTAAGGTTGAATTTCCTCCCTTCTTCAAAATAGGGTCAGAATTGCTGTTGAGATGGACATGGGCAGGGCAAGAGGATGCTCTGTACAGCAAGGAGCTTCTAGCTCAGTACCCTCAGTATGAATTCTTTAATTTGAAAACGTGCTTTCTTATTAACTGGCCAGAGGCTGCCTCTCGAGCACCTCGAGAGGTTGTAGGCTCTGAGGAAGAAGATGTTTTTAAGGAAATCCCACAAAAGAGTTGGACAGAAAGCCTGGTTAGAATAGCTTTCAACAGAATGCTGGGATTAATTTTCTTCTACATATTTTTAAAGAACTCAGGGTGTATGTGGTTTTGCTGACATCACTTCAGCACGCTCCAGAAAAATAAATGTGATTTTAATCTTGTGTATCAGGTTAGAGGTGCCCTTTTTCAAGGATGTCAAGAAATGCTGCTCTATTTCAATTGTAAATCAGGCAGTTTCAGCTTTTGCAGACAACAGCACCCACACTTCAGTCGCTGAAGCACTGGCAGGTGCCCGACAGTCGAGCTGTTAAGTATTATGACCCTTGCTCATATGCAAGCATAGCAAGATTGGTGCAATGAAGACTGTAAAATTTGCAAGGTCTTTTTATTTGCGGAAGGGGAATTTCATTAATCTGTATGTAGAATTACTCCAATCTTTTGTTTTATGTGCAATTTGAAGGCTTCTGGAGATGTACACATCTTATAGCTGGTCACTTGGGACTCCTACAGAATTGCTGCTGCTGCTGGTATGTGGCCACGCTGGAATTTCAGGGCCCTGACATGATGAGCTGAGCCCCAGCTCAAGTTACAGGGAAAGACTGATGTTTTTTAAGTCAATGCACAGAGTTAAAGCAACTTAGGTAGCAAGCTTGTCAGGGATCAGAGAAAATACCTGCAGACTGAGCAGCAGTAACGTCTAAGGTCGCTGGCTTTCTGGTTCTTTGTGTTCCTTTCGGTTCACTTTAGCCTGACCCCGAAGCACGATTCCTCATTTAGTGTTCTTTAAAAAGTGAATTGTCTGGGGCAGGGAAGGAGGAGATTGGTCTCAATTTGTTCATCAAAATAAAGCCTGCTGGACTCCAGGATTGTAAGCAAGGGAAGGTTTATAGGGCAAGGGAACAGCATGGCTTGGGGTTGTGTAGCCATAATTTCCAACTCAATTTTTGGTATCTCCTCTGGTTTTGTAGCTGTGGGGGTTTAATTATATTAACAGCACACAACATTCGTGCGATGTAAGGCTTTAACACCTGTGGGCTGGGGCAGCAGTCACAGCGAAGGAGCCGTGCGTACGGTGAGGGAGAGGACGGGCTCTGTGCGGCCTTTTGGAAGTGCAGGATCAGACGGGCCTTTCCTGGCCAAGAGGAAGGAGTTCGGTGCCGAGATGTAACGTTCCTGTGTGGCAAAACTGCAAGGCAGTTTGCATGATGCGAAGCGGGGTTGCCCATATGCTGGCTGATTTTTTTTTCCCCTGTTGACGTGAAGAGGGCCGGGTCTGATACTGGGTGTTCGAGGGAAGGATTATTTGGTGTCTGCGGGAGAGCTGCGGAACTTGGCAGCTTTGTTTTCGATAATGTGAGTGAGATGCCGTTAGCCCCAAGTTGTTTGTTCTGAAATATCTGAAATAGTAACTGAGATGTTACTAAGCAACCTGCGTCAAAAAAAAACCCCAAGTTCCCGATATTGCACTGAACTCGGCATCTGGAAGTCTGTCACACAGAAACTTCTGACATCATGCTAAAGCTCATATTGGCAACTGTTTGAGTGAGAAAGTACATAAAGAATGCTTGTACTTGAAGGTGAGCTTGAACCCTGCTGCACTGCTAAAGACACGATTAGAAAATCTTCGGAACGATGCAGGAAGCTCTACCGGTGTATTGGGTTTCCTAGGAATAAGGCACGTGCAAGTCAGCAGACATCACAGGATAACTAAGCGTTTTTCTGTTTCAGACCTCATTAGGCATCCGTGTTGCATTACGACACTGCAAGGATTTTAATGCTTCACAAGTAGTATTCATTAAAATTTGAGTATCAGACAAATATTTTTCTTGTCTTTTCTGCAAAGACAAACCAGTTATATTCTATGGGTAGTGAAAGCATAACAGCAATGATTTAATAAAGCAAATAGGGCTTGTTTTTTCTGGTCTTCAGTCTTTTCTGAATGTCATCTTTCTGAAGTGAGGCCGATCGCGCTGGGTGTGTTTACATAGCTTCAGTTTGGGATGAATGAGTCCAAGAGTTCCCTTGTAAGTACCCCTCAAAAGCTCCCAAAAGCCAGAGAGGAAATGGAGCTCCTCAGTGTGATGTCTGGCTGTCTGAAAGTCTCGTCCAGTGGAGCCTTAACACGGCTTAAAGGAATAAGGCTTTTGTTTTCAAACTGTATGTGAAGGGAAGCCTTTAAAGCTCCATAAACTGTTTCTCTGTTCATTCAGTTCTGTGGATTTTAGGCACGGGGAATCTCTGCATGCTCTGTGTTTCTGGCAGACCGGAGAGTGTAACGTGCCGTCTTACCTGGAGGCTTAAAAAAGCAGTTATGTGGAAACTGGTGCTTTATCTGAAACAACTTCTCACCTCATCGGCAGGTCTCTACAATTATTAAATTAGCAAAAGAAATGTGATGTGTAGATTAACTTTTCCACACTCCAATAACCTTATCTGCAGGGCTGCTTAAATAATTTGTACAGTGTTTGGCTGCTCTTTCAGTGCCTAGACATCAAGTTTCTAGTCCACAAAACTGGTCTACAAGTCTGTTAGAACTAAGTATCTGCATCAAGTGTCAGTTTTTGTTCTGGGGAATATAAAATGTTCACTTGGAGCCTGTACAGTGCATGAATTTGTTGGGTGCAACAAGAAAAACGTCCTCGTGTTTTGCATGGCTCTGTACGCAAAAGGAGGAGTTGCTGCATGACGGTTCTTGTTGATCAGCACTGGGGAAGAGCGTGTTGTTTTTCCACATGCTCTAATCTGCGATAACAAAAAGAACTCCAGATTGTGTTTTTCAAACGTGCTTTAGGACTCTCGGTGCTCAGATTTGCCAGCGACTATCCATTGCGGTAATACATCCATCCACTCAAAGCCTATTTTGAAGTGGCACGGTTTCAAATATGAGCCTTGCTTTGATACTGAAGGAGACTGAGCAGGGCTCAGCAATAAACTGTCAAGTGTTTCACTTCGTACTAAGTATTTTGCAGAGGATCACGTGCTGGATGTGGACTTTGACACCACCGATCTCTCCTCAGTGCTGCCGTTGCCCTCTTGGGTGGTTCTGGGCCCCTCTCTGCACCTCGGCAGTTGTCTGTAACGTGGAGCTGATCGGAGCGACCTGCTGACGAGCTAGACTTCAATAAACTTCAGGTGGCGAATGCAGGAGGTGCCTCGAGGCAGAATTTAAGATGGGTTTAGACAAACAACTGTCAGAAATGTCTTAGGTAGAGTATTTGATCTGGCCTTGAACAGGTGGATGGACTGGGCGGCATCTCGGAAACTTCTGCGGCTCCCTTCCAGTTTGAAGATGGCTTTCAATAACAGCAGCTCTGTGCTGAGATCTGAAACCTCCATAGTTTGCTTAAGAAAAAGACTCTTTGTCCCCGGAGAAACTGATATGGCTTAAGGTTTCTTGTAGAGGAGAGTCCCATCACTCCTTCTGTCTAGGTAATGCTAGTTTGTGTAATATTTTCTTCAGAGAACCCTATCCCTTGTAAGATTATTTCCACAGGTTCCCCTCGCCCTCCCCGCCCTCAAGTAATTACCCCATTTAGGGATCGGCAGGTGTCGAGCCTCACGCTATGGTATCAATTAGACCAGCTCTGAATAGTCTTTAATTGCTCTGAAATGGACAACGCTGATGGTAACTGGTGATTAGACCGGTATCTTGACTCCCGTGCTGATAAACGTCCACGAAGCCGAAGCTTTTTAGCAATCGCGCACGCCTGCACAGTTCGTGTTATGTAAGCAGATCCTGTTTCTCTCGACGGCTGAGCGTAGGTTAACGGGCGGATAACGAGACTTTTGCTGCTACTGTACTTCCTTATTATTGAACAAAGTGACTTCAGTGACAGGCAGTTTTATTTTAAGAGTTTACCACGGCAGAGGCATGAAATAAAACAGCATTTTCACGATTCTGAGAATTGACAGTTGGAGCTATTAACTATTGTGGAGGGAAGACTGAGAATCCAAGATCTCCCCTGAGTTTAACGTAACTTGAGAAGATTCAGTTCCCTCACTGGTGGTCTCTCCTTGTTGGGATGGCACAGCCAGTTTGGGATGAGATTCCTTCAGATTACGCCTGCATAATTTACAAGGAGAAATAGATTAATAGCTGCTAAGGGTGGCTTGTTAATTAGTGGCTTACTAATCTATAGCCATTTGTTTTTCCTTAGGATTGTATTTGTGTGGCTTTTGGTCTTCTTATCACTTCTCATTTGGGACTTAGATTAGAGAAGCAGAGTGATGTGGCACAGCACGCATCCTACAGATCAGAACTATAGGGATCAGGACGTTTGAAATGAGAGGCCATTAAGCAGATCTGTATCTGGATAGGGCTGAGTTGGATATTTTGTGTGGGTCCACATATTATTATACATTGAATTACTTGAAAATGGGCCTTGCTGGTATGCTGAAGATGACAACAGCAAGCAGTAAATAAAAATACTTTTCATAAAGAGGTCTCAACTGCTTGGCTCCGGGACTGCAAGCAAACAGTATCTATTTCAGTGCTGCTAAGTAAATTCTTATACCTAGAAATAAACTGTGGAGAGCATACTTACGGCTTTAGGGCAAAGAGAGAAGGGTGTGTAAATTAATGGGCATGAGCTGATGAGGCCAAAATGACTAGAGTAGCTGAGAGAATATTATATGGGAGCATATAATCTATGTATTTGATACTACTATGCCTAGTAATGAGATACTGCATACATTTCTCCTTTCCACAGTTCAGATACGATTTTGAAAAAAAAAAAATTGTAGGTTCAGGGAAAACCATGACACCTCTTAAATTACTGGAAGACGTGCTTTACAATATTTAGTTCTGGATGTATCTGTGTGGGAAATAGATCTGGTAACAGAAGGATGTGTGTCCTGTGGTGAATCCTTTCGTGCGTTGGCTGCTCGCGTGGGGTATAGCTGCTCTGTTTTGATTCCTGCCAGGTTGCCGGCTGCCAGCCTCGGGTTATGTTGGGGAGCAGGCAGCTGCCCAGCAGCACTTCTTCCAAGGGCGCTGCCTCCGTAGAGAGGCTGCTCGAGACCCAGAGTCGCCTTCCCTCTGCTGCTGTCTCCAGTAGTCAGCCTTTCTTGGCACGGAGTGAAACCCTTTACCCTTGGAATGGCTGCAGTGGGACAGAGACTGGCATTGTGATCAGATTCCCACCGCAGCCGTTCCATGTCTAGCATGGATTTGGGCAGCATGCTAAATGACCATGCACTAAAACAGTTTATGCACCCTGGTAACTTAAGGGAAAAAAAAAATCTGGTTGGTAGAGCTAGTTTGCTTTGCTTCACGGGAAGATTTATCCTCTAAATATTTCTTTGCACAACTGGCCTTTGGGTGATACTTTACCTTTCTCTCTCTCTCATCCTCTCTGGCTCCGTGGGAGGTGAGGTGAGGAAGGCGGGGATCCGGAATAAGTTATGTTCCTTCTTTCTCTCTGTCTTCTTTTCAGTAACTTCATCCACAAACACGGCAGTATCTATGTTTACAGTTCATGACTATGCCATGAAATCTGTCTGGATTAAGATCTTAACCTCTGTCTGACGTTTCTGTGTAGATCATTAGTTATCAGCTTAATCTCCTTGCGGTTAATCTTACACTTCCGCCTATTTCATTACCTTTCTCAGTTATGGACAGCTCCGCTTTCCTATTTGCTGTAAACTGTATGTCCTTTTTTGGTACAGATTTGCTCTTATTTTGTGTGTCCAGGTTACATTTTACACATCTCTTCACATAATCTGTCTAAAATGCAATCTTCCTGATCCCCACATAGCTGAATGTGTCAGTTTAGCTTTCGTTCTTTCATGCCTTGTTTACTACAACATCCTTCTCTGTGGCCTTGAGAAAAGCAATCTTATCCCCCTCTTATCTTTGCAGAAAGCAAAGGTTACACGTTTCGCCTCGTGCTTTGATCGTATCGCTCCTCGTTTTCAGGACAGGGTTTGTAGGTGTGTTCGACCTATGTTTGGAAAAATTCGATGGGACCTTGTTCTCAGACTATCACTGTACTTCAAAGTACTTCTGCGTATCTTCATTTGTCTCTGTTTCTCAGGAGGGCAGATACAAACTCCTCCTTTATGGCTTGTCCTGATGCAGCATCTTCTCTCATTCAGCACTAAGCTGCTGACTTCTCATTCCGGTCAGTCCATGCTGCTGGTCACTAAGAAGTAAATTGATCTGATGAGTGGCTTGCCCCCAGCACTGGGCTGAGTTCACCTGGCTGGTTCAGAGAGCTGAATTCGGAATGAAGTATGGGTAGAGACTTTACACACAATTACACTTATTTTTAGGACACTTCACTGTGATTCTCTTGGGTCTTCTGGGATCGCAACGTGAGTGAGCAGGTCTGACGGGAGTAGGTTAAAGTGAACAGGGATGTTTGCAAGATGCTGTACATCGGAAAGAGTAATATATAGTTAAATATTAACGTGAAGCTTTCATGAGGCTACCAGGTGGCGTGTCAACTGTTGAATGATAAAAACAAATCCTTAGGTTGTAATAAGGATTAAAATTTAACAAACCATAACAATAAAAAAGCACCCTCATAGCTGTGAGTAAAACAATGAGCAAAGCTTTACAGAAAAATTCCCCAAATTAACTTTAAAGATTCTGGTCTTGGTCTAAATTACTAATCCTCTGTTTGGATGTACAGACTCAGGTACAAAACGAGGTGGCTGATGTCCAAACTACTTTAAAATTATCTACTCCTTAGAAATCTCCATGTTCGCCAGAGGTTAGGTACGCTGAACACTTCTGCCCCGTTTTATAGGGAGACAGATTTCTCTTAGTGGCTCTTTACCAAATTACTGTCAGAAGGGCTGAAGCTCGGAAACTTCTGGACTCCCAATCCTCAGGTACCTGAGGGGTAGGAATGGATGTGGTGGCTTCTTAATCTCCTTCAATTATAAGCCATCAAAGGGACTGACAGTAGCAAAGCCAGGAGTTAGTACTGATTTGCATGGGGACATTATATTTAGTGATAACTGGCTGGGGACTCCAGGTTGTGCCTGAAGACGTAGTGTCATTTTTGGGGCTTGCATATTAAAGGAAAACAAGCAAGCAAGCGGAGACCGGTGGTTATTTCCGATCCCTTATGCTGCCCTAAGCTCCCATGTAATTTTGAACACAAAGTACAAGGAGCAGGCTTGATCTGCTTGCCAGAAAATGGCACAACAGCAGTGTTGTAGACACTAGGTAAAGTATTTACAACTTCTCGTTGCTATCCTTGCGTGCACTTTGTGACACTTGTTCCGCCTTTAACAGTGCTGCTGTGTTTTCAAATCTAACTCCATGTTTTGATACTTCGAGTTTGATTGCCAACAGTTTAGCCAGATTTCTGCAAGTTGTTTTTTACCTGCTTGGGCAGTCAGCTTGATTGTTTTCATTCTCCGAGTACCTTTCAGACCTAGTCTTGAGTTTTAATTTTTAATTGTTTTTATGAGCTTTGTCCCCTAGCTCTCACCAGAGAGGTGCTTTGCTCT
Source organism: Anhinga rufa (assembly GCA_013400875.1). Taxonomy (NCBI): domain Eukaryota; kingdom Metazoa; phylum Chordata; class Aves; order Suliformes; family Anhingidae; genus Anhinga; species Anhinga rufa. The sequence continues at coordinate 10,646 of VZTV01083614.1, read as the reverse complement.
GTAACTTCAGTTCGTAAGGGGCTTGCTGCACTGCCTAAAATGCATGAAAGGAAAATGTTTCTTTGATCTTTATTCTATCTGGGCAATATTAGGCAGACCCAAGTGGGAGGCATCCACTTCTCGTGTAAATAGTTGGGGTGACAAAGGAGAGGAGGAGTGAAAACATTCAAGGGAGGGAAGCAGAAAGGTCTGGAAGATCTGTGAGCCTGTCTTGTCTTGAAGGTTTATTGGGGGTTTGTAGCCCAAGAAGATCCTCCTCCCAAAAGTACAAGATGATAGTTGGACTGTCTGACTAACTCCAGCCACGGAGCTGAGCCATTGAAGCTGAAGTTAGGCAGGGCTTTGAACGCCTGGGCGCAGGTACTGCCTTGTGTCCTTGGTGTGGTAACACGAGAAGCTCATTTGCAACGGTAATAACTTCTTAAGAAGATAAAGAGCGAGTGACCAAAGGCATTGTGGATCCATTGCGGTTGATGGCTTCTTCCAGGCTTCATCATATTAAGATGTCTAGTATATAAATATATATTTTATATATTATATAAATAAAAGTATGTGTGTATACGTGTGTATGCATATATGTATGAGTTCCTCTTAATAAGTTTTCTGTATTCCTTGGCATCATGCACGTATGAGTAAATTTCTCTATTTCCAGCAGGAAGTTAAAATGGAAGAGACTGTGTTTCTAGAGACATCTCCCTTTATCCGCTCTGTTCCTCTATCAACAACAGAGCTCAACCTTTTCCCCCCACCTCCCTTCAACAACTTCTTTCACAGCCCTCCATATCCTCCATTATCGTGACTGGGCAAGGTGGCACACAACTCCAAAACCTTTTTATCTTTTCTAAACTCATGTTCGCTGATCCTGACAGGTCCATGCAACAGTACCAGCATCTCCGTCAGTTTTAGCTGTGGCGGCTGTCCTGGGCTGGGAGGATGCCTTGCAGGAAGCAGACGAATACACGGGGTTTGCAAATGGCACTGGTCCCATTCTGGAATATTTGAGACATTCCCCGTAGCTCCAAATGAGCACGTAACTTGTGAAAGGGTTGGGAGGCGAAGCAAGTTTTTTTTTCTTATCCTTACTGATTGATGAGATAAGAGTTGTAACATTGTCCCAAGAAATGTCAATGGGAAGAGTTTCCTTTATGTTTTAGTAACAGCGTGTTGTTTTTGGAAGTCACTGTCTATGGGAAGGGAGGCACCTGCAGTTAATTTTATCCATGTAAATACAGACCTCCTAACGTTCCCAACTCGCGGTTCCGTGGGGTCGTGGCATTATGTACTGTAATACCTTATTTTATAAATAACACTTTAATTTTAGTGCTGATAGTAAAACCTTGCATTTATTTGGCACTTGCTCCTTCCTGAGTTGGTGCTAAGAACTGAAATCCTGTGTGTGGATAACAGCATTTGAGTCAATGCATTTTTGCAGGGTTGTTCCTTGGGCGTCTTTGGTGTTGGGGAAAAGGGAGGGATAAAAGTTGTTAGAGCAGTTGAGCACCGTGAATAAATGACATTAATTTTGCTTGAACGTATTGTGATATTTCCTGAATTTTGCTTGATAACTACAGCCAGTGTCAGGCATTGCTGGCAGTCTTTTTGTAGAAGCATGTTAAACTCTTTATTTTCTGTTCTATTCTAGTTTCTCCACTTATTTTGTAGATTCGGGGGGATCTGGGAGAGGTACTGCTGTTAGTCACCGAGGCAATCAAAAGTCCTTGTGCTCTTTCCAGTCCAGTGGACCTCTATAACCATGATCTTCCCAGGCACGCTGCTGCCATCGTAATGCCCCGGGAGCAGTTTGCCCTGTGCAGCCTAAGGACTGCTGCTGGTGGGGTTTAGGGTTTAGGTTTCTGCCTCTCTGGTCTCGGTGACGTGGAGAAATAATTGAAGGACGTAAGCCACAGTGCTTTTTCTTGCAGCAGCTCTCTGTCAGCCCGCTCTGCTATGGAGCTTTACATTATAACTGGTCTCCACTGAAAACAGTTTTATTTAATTTTTGATAGCTGTTTTCAACCTTATGGTACACGAATGCACTCGGATTAGGTGTCATCTTGACATGTTTAGATCAAATAAATGCTCACAAGAAAATAGATGAGAAAAAATTAAAAATTGTTCTACAGATAAAAATGAGTTCTAGAACTCCGCAACAAACACTACTGAACAACTTGCTGAATTTGGAGTCGTCTTGGCAGGAAGAGAATGAGTTAATCTTGAGGAGAGCGATCAAGTACAAAATGCTATGTATGTACAACATGATTTAATACCTAATTTTATAAGGAGGTGAGATTCATATGGATTTCAGTGGATGCGATGCTCAGCACTTGCAGAAATTCAGGAAACAAGCACAAATTCTGTAGTGCTAAATTAAGATCACATGCTTGCAACACACACTCGGAGGAGTTACTGCCCTGGGCGATTAGTCCTTGGGTTTCCTTTTTTTTTTTTCCTTCTTGGTTTTGTTTTTGTTTAGAACCACCACAAGAACCCATTTCTACGGAGGTCATTATCACGACTATACAGTTAGGAAGTTAAATTACAGTTCCCACTGCAACTGTAACTCAAGTATGATTATATGTGTGTGTGAGAGAGAGACTATTCATGGATAAATTTCTATGACAGATATTGCAGCCATTTACAGTAAGAAAAAAACACAGGGAAATGCAGAGCTCTCCGATACTGTTTCTGTGGGACTCTGGCTTTGAATTATACGCATGTGCATGTCATATAGCATTACACTAACCTAAGCTCTGGCATTGAGTGATACATATCGCGGCCAAAACAAGCCATTTTAAGCTGTGTCAATGCCGGGTTCACACTGGCTTCCTCCTACGTTTTTCTCCTGGTTATAAATACACCTCACGAGTTAAACACTTGCCGTGAGAAAAACCCTGCAATAGCCGGTTAAATTGCATTAGCCTAATGAGTTTTGTGGCTTCGTGGGCAGAGAGTGGTGTGGACTCCCGTGGGAGGCGAGGGCTTGTTTGGGGAGCCCCGTTTTGGGTGGCTGGCAAGGGGTTAAGGCATGTTTGCCTTGTGCAGATAGTGGAGCGGTTGGATGCCTCCCTGTGCAGCCAGCAAATGCATTGGCTGAGGTTGAGGGCGGTTCTCCTGCCGCAGTTGTTTTCTGTCCTGGACTTCGTTGGATCTGGAGCCTCTTAATTGCCTTGTCTGTAATCAAAATACAGCTTGGGTAATTCATGAAAAAGGACCTGACGGTGCAAGGCGAGTTTGCTCCTTGCCGCTGGCTCATCACGGGACGCAGCTGGTGGCCCCGGCTGGCCGAGGGGACCTGCGGTGGCCGGGCTGCCTCTGCCGACCCACGTTCACATGGACGGGGCTTGTTATTGCACAGTAGAAAGATCATGTTGATTCATGACAAATCGGTCCCAGAACCATGTGGGAACATCTGTCCCTGTACAGTATATATGCAGCATCTTGGCGTTCATACATGTGGTTTAGAATTTCTTCTTAATGAACTGTGTAACTCTTATCATACCCAAACCACCAGCCATTTGAATACTCAGCTCACCCAGGACATTGCTATTTAAACCCATCCAGTGGCAGAGGATCCCAAAGGAGCAGCAAAACTTACCCTGAGTGATTTTATTTTTTTTTTCCCCCTTTTTCTGACGATTCGCTACTCTTGTTTTGTTAGCAGAAAGCAAGGAACAAGACCTGACACAAATGTTTTTAACCATACTTCAGACAAACTGTGTTTATTAGCTGAACAGCTCAATGCTTAATTAACTTGCCTGTTAAATATGGATCTCCTGGTTACCTGTGTTGGCTCGGGAATATGTTTACACTATCAGTGTGTTTTGTTTCTGCCTGAAGCACAGGGAAGTGGTGAAACGACGGGAGCGATCCACAGAGGTAGGAATTCCTTTGCGCTGACTCTGCTGCCTTTTGTCCCCCCCAGCCGGGCCTCAGCAGCATAAAGAAATGTCAGTTTGAATCTATAATCAGAAAGGTTTGTAAAATGCATTGTTTCCTAAGTCTTTGGAGCCGTTCTTGCTAGCTAGTTAAATATTTATTCACCCCTGGAACAACAGGTTTGAAACTGTCTGCTCTGTTTCTCCCCCATCCAGGGCAGATCAGTTAGGGGTTATGCTGTTTGTCATCTTTGGGACAGGGATTTTAAAGGTCCTGTTCTTAAAGATCTGACGAAGAGGTCTCGTGGCTGTGATGAACAGCTTCGCTCCGGTGCCGGTGCTGAAGCACTTTTTCCTGCAGCAGCTTTTATGGCACGGTGTGGTGGCATCTGCCCCTACACCAAAATAGCTGTTCCCTTGTCTCTAACGAGGATTCATGAAGTTTCCTTTTGACTTTCTCTTCTCCTGCGAGGAATGAAGAGAGTTGACTTCTTTCCCTATGCTGCGGGGGAGGCACCGCATTGTCCAAAAGTCCTGCAGCACTAACCAGGGGCTGGGGCTGCGTAGATGCTACGTCTAAGATACCCTGTGCCTCCTCGGTTTGTACCGGACCGTGCTGCAGCTCCCAAAAGCACGACCTCATTGCAAAGAGACAAATCTACGTGGGCCAATGACAATTATTGGAGCCTGCAAACCTCGATGATGAAGGGGTAATGAGGTGCACTTGGTCAGCACAAACCTGTTCACTGTTGGCCTGCGGTGAAAGCGTAAAGTGGCAGCAAAAAGAAAAAAAAAAAAACAAACAGAAAAACCCATCTGACCCATCCAGAGTCGTATAACCTGGATGCTGTACTAACAGTTATAAGAAGTGGTAGCGAAGATATGCTGGAGAGATTTCTGCATGACTTTCGGGTGCTTTCTAGCATGCATACTTTGATAATGTCAAGATGACATCTAATGAGGATTTGCGCAAAATAGTGATTGACAATTTCTAGTCTTGAGTGCTTAATGGAAAAAAAGATGTTGCCTTGGCTGCCTTGCTTGCTTCAAGCTGTCTTTTAGACATCAAAAGCCTGTAGAACAGGAAAAAGAGAAACGTTAAGAACGGTTTAAAAATAGTTTAATTGTATCTTCTAAAAACCTTTAGAGTTGAGAAATCAAACAGTTTCTGCCCTGTGAATATTTGCAGCTGAGTTCAAAATGTGTAAATAAGCAGAGGACTTTGAAGGTTAGTTTCCATAACAAATTAAAAAAAAATCCTGTGTGGCATAATGTTAAATAGGTGCCGTGTGTCACAGGGCGTCTTGCATGAGGGCCAGCTTTTCCAAATTACCCGTCTGTTCCATTGACTTCTTCAGAAACAAATGTGGTCTTTTGAATATTTTAAACTTCGTACTTCTTAAGCATGAAACAGGCCTGGGAAAATACCCTTTCGCAGGAAGCGCCACGATGAACGCGGTGACTTGCGCTGCCAGCACTCGCCCTCCGGCTTGCCCAAATCTTCCCCGCACGCGTTCCCCGTAGCAGTTTACGTCCCAGCGGGATGCTAACACCGCTTCAGGGAGGTGTGTGCTGCGCAGCGCTGGCACTAGCAAGGGTAGGAGTCCTTGCAAGACATCGTGTGCCAGTGCTCACTTAGGGACGTGGGGAGGTGTGTGAGTAATAGCCCAGACTTTGTCCGCCCCCCCCATAACGCTTGATATTTTAGACTGGAATTAGTAAGTTTGATAGTGTTTGGACTAAATTCTGGAATTTTCTGTCTTGTGTTTTTCTGTTGCCAATATTTCTAATAAACTGCAGCCATGACATCTGTTGCTAGACTGGGCTTCATCTGTGGCCTGGTAAAGAATGTATAACGGTGCTTTTAAAACAAGTGTCTCATTTTACATTTAGTCTAATACAAGGTACCATCTGCAAGTTGCTTCTATTTGGCTGTTGCATTTCGATCAGTCACCATTTGTGACAGGTTCACAAAATAAGACCTATTGCTAGAAAAGGGCAAAAAGTTGGTCAGCATAAAAGAAAATTAATTTGAAATACACTCCTGTGTTTTTTGTTAATGGATGAATCTTGAGGGATGCACAGAGAAAATACCTGCAGTGAATGACCGACGTGGAAGCAGTAAGATAGCTGAGATTAAATTGACTTGTGATCGAATCTCAACCTTATGCATTTCATATTTCTTCAAGGGATTTATCAGGCTGCAACAAACCAGAGGCTGCTCATCTTTACTAGCCCACCTACTGCAGCTACTGCTGCTTATTCCAAGAACAGCATTAACCACTTTAACACACTTAATTCTGCAATCCTTTAACATGGGGCGGAGCGCGGTGAAGGGGGATTTTCTTCTTAACCACAGCTGGGGATTTGATCATCAAAACATCAGTAGCACGCTGTACTATGGATCCTACATGCTGCTCAGTTAGTTGAACAAAACCAGACCGTGTTCAGCTATTGGTTTTGCTCACGCACATTAGCCAGAAATTAAAAATAATATTTTAGTCCCTGAACATCGGTGTGCCTGGGACCTCCCCAAATAAAGCCCCTCCTGCTTCAACACTGAATATTGGACAAAAAGCTTGGAAATTTTGAGGCAGATGGTGTTAATTCAGTGTGAAGTTACTTGGTCTGGCCAGCACAGATCACGGGAGGACTTATCTCTGTCTTCCTTCACCGAGGGCGCTTGGGCAGGACATCAGAAACCGTTCAGATGTGCCCTCAGACAAAACCGTCTTATTTAGTGAGAAGGTGGTGATGTCTTGATCTGCGTCTTGGCAGTTCACAGCTGTAGCCCAAAGGCTGTACATCACCATGCAGATAAATCCAGGCCCATGTCCCCCATCCCTCATCTCAAGTTCTTCTTTCTGCTGTTTAAATGGCTGCGTCAAAGCGGTACTTGGCTTTGGTGCGTGCTCCTGCGGTGGTGGTTTCAGTTCTGTTATATCTTTTCTGACTTGAAGTTGTGTGGCGTGTTCTGGATTAAGCAGTTGGATTTAATTGGTTGAGCCTCGTTTGAGTGATTAAGACTGAGTGTGAAGGTGCTGAGCAGCAGAGGGGCAGGACTGTCCTTCCCCTCAGAGTTTCTTTGGGTTTGCTCAGCCTCCCCTCCAGCTCCTTGCTCAGCGTTAGTCATGGTGTTTGCTCTGAGCTATGCTGCTGCTTGGTTTGTATTTCAAAGCCCAAACCGCTCATTAGAAGTATTGTGAGGCGCTAAGTAATGGGTAATTAAAAAGTAAACCATAAAAACCTCAAGCAATAACACTCCTGAGTGCCCTTCCTCTTGGAATCACTGGGAGAGTCACCAAAGAGCTTGTAATGGGGTGCCAGGGCAGCAGGCTTCCTCCAGGGAAACCGGTGACAGGTTGGCAGACAGACTGGAAGCAAATCCTGATAAAGCTGAAGGATTATGTAAATGTGTTGTTGAACATGCATTATTTGCAGCATTACTCTGGGAGACTTAGTTTCTTAAACTAAGAAACTAGAATCTTCTGGCTGAAACTGGCTATCCCAGGCTGGGATGCTCTCGCTGTAGTCTCATCACTTCTGGGCTTCAGAAATAATGTTGGAGTCGCCAAAGCATTCCTGGGAACCTTGTAGTACTAGACCAAGAGAAGAGGAACACTTGGTTTTCTCTTTTTGAAGATGAGCATTAGTGAATTGTGAGGGTGAATGATGACACTTTTCAAAAATATTATTAAAATTTGGAATTTACACTGAAAAGCGGAGATGAGGCAGATGTCTGCGCTTTATGGATGCCTCTTTGAAAAGAAAGTTGCCAAGCCAAGCCGGATGAAGTGTCATTGCTCGTAAGCCTCTCATGGTCATACATCATCGGGTTGTCCTGCGATATTCAGTTGCCTCTTATCTTTTCTCTTCACAGTTTGTCCACCTGCCTGCAAGTCCCAAGGCTGCACCTCGGATGGTCAGTGCTGTCACAGCGAATGTCTTGGGGACTGCACAGAGCCGAACAACCCTGAAAAATGTGTGGCTTGCCGCAACTTCTACCTTGAAGGCAAATGCGTGGACACGTGCCCACCCGGTTACTATCGCTTTGAGGGGTGGCGTTGTGTGACCTTCAGCTTCTGCCAGGAACTACACAACAAATGCAAAAATGCCAGGGAGTCGGGGTGTCATGTTATCCACAACAATGAGTGTGTTCATGAGTGCCCGTCAGGGTACATAATGAATTCCAGCAAGTAAGTACCAGTGTCTGCAGGTAAAGAAACCATGCTGTAGTTTTTGTACTGTGCTTTTCTCTCGCTTGGGCAGAGGGTTTGTGTTCTGTGCTAAGACCAAGAAAACTCTCCGGCGTTGGAGTGTCTGTGACAATTACCTGGACTACTTTAACATGATTGGCAAACTAATACCTTGCTAATTCAAGCCATTAAAAGCAGACAGGTCTACCTACCATGTGCCAGCAGTTTATTCTTCCCTTGGCTTCCCTTGTTTCCTCTCAAGTTTGGAAAAAGTAGGAAGGGGAGATTAAAAGAGGGGGCAAAGAAGGGGAGCATCTTCAAGTTGGAAGGGTCTTTCTGTAATTGAGTGGGACGAGGGAGATGGCGATGGAGAGGCTTTAGTAGCCCTGCTTCCCTTCCCCTCCAAAGCAGACATCAGACTAGAAAGCCTTGCTATTAAGCAGAATAGGGAAAAGTCGTGTCTAATGAAAAGAGCATAGCATATTTTGAGTGGATCATTCTCAGAATATCTGTCCCTCATCCCTGTAATTACTTTCATTGAGCAGGTTCAAGCTGTGCCAGACATAAATGGACAATGTAACAAACAAGTGTAGCATGAATCAAAGCAGGGAACAGACATTCTGTCTATTCCCAGGGTTTTTTGACAAAGGAGTTAAATAATTTATGTTGCTGAGCTGTTTATCACTGAAAACTTTGTTGTTTGTCCCACAGTAACATTATATATTGTGATGAGTCAGATTTCCTATGAATATTGGTAGCTTTGTGCTCGCATGTATTTGCTCCTGCCATAATAATTTCAGGGAGTTTACTCTGATGGGACTTTTTATTCCATTTCCTGTTTTGCTTTTCAAAAGAATGAACTAGCAGCCCCCAAAGTAGATACGCTGCTTGTGTAACAGCAGCTATCGCCTCTCTCCTCCGCTTGTTCCAGGCTGCTGTCAGTGGGACCTCACAACACTACTCCGTGCTTTTCCTAGAGCATTTATTTCTCTGAACTAGTTGGGAACACATTCTTGTGGTGCTATGACCAGGGCAAGCAATCATCTTGCTGCCATTTAAGAAGTATTTCCCCAGAGCATAAAGCACGTGCTCGCTTGCCTTTTTTTAAAGCAACGTTATGTACAGTCCTTAGTCAGAGGATTCCCAGACGAACGGTCAGCTCATCAATTACATGTTTGGTTAATGATCTTGGGGTGGAGACTGGGCCTGGGTTTCTTGATCTTGAAAGCCCTGGTATGTATAGCACTGAGCAGCATCGTGGTGGGTGGGCTATTCAAAATAGTCAAAATCACTTCATTTGGGATTCTGTTACGTGGGAAGGGACAGAGCGATTAGCGTTCAAAACGTGGAAATGACAATTTAAAGAATTATCGGCAGTTGTTTGGAGTTCCTAAGAGCCATGTGCTGCGCAGTGCAAATGAATCCCATGACATATTGTCAGGACGCTGTCGCTTTGAATTGATTACTCTGCTTTTGAGAATTGCTGGGGATGCCCCAGATGACATTCTGCAAAAGCATCACATCTACACTCCGGACTCTTGTTTTTCAGCTTGCACTGTACACCCTGCGCAGGGCCCTGTCCAAAGGTTTGCTACTATGGGAAAGAGAAGACGATCGATTCAGTGACATCGGCACAGGAGCTCCGTGGCTGCACAGTTGTTAATGGAAGCTTAGTTATAAATATCCGTGGAGGAAGTAAGTTCTGCATGAGTAAGGGGGTAGGGAGCACTGGATGTCAGATCAGTGAATACGACACCATCCATGAGCTAAGGCATTTCTCTTTTGCATCAACCACTCTGAATCTTAGAGTGATTCAGAATAATAACTGCAAAGCAAAGGCTCTTGTGATGTTCATTTGGGGTTTTTTGCTAACTGATTTTTGTAAGGCCTTATGAATGAATGTAAAGCAGTTCTATTTAATATGTTTGGGCTGCAATATCAGTGTTTTTCTCTGTGATATCAGAAAACTAAAATGGATGTTTTCTTCTCCATAGATAACATAGCAGCTGAGCTAGAAGCGAATCTTGGTTTGATAGAAGAAATCTCAGGTTACCTAAAAATTCGCCGGTCTTATGCCTTGGTTTCTCTTTCTTTTTTTCGTAAACTACATCTGATTAGAGGAGAAACACTAGAAGCTGGGTGAGTTCTTTCAAAAGGTACTTTATGTTAATGCCTAGAAGCGTAAGGACTACTAGTGCTTTCAGAGTGATTTGTATTGGTAAACAATTCCTAAGTTACTTTTAAACGTTCCTCTGCCCATGGCTTGTGGCCTGCCGGGGAAGATAGTTTGCATTCATTTTCCTTTGGTGTCTGGGTTAGTGCATGAGGAAAAAAGAGTTTTCAGTGGATCCCCTCCCAATCCGCATTTTCATTCTCTGCTTTCAGGAATTATTCATTTTATGCCTTGGACAACCAGAATCTTCGCCAGCTCTGGGACTGGAGTAAACACAACCTCACTATTGCACGAGGCAAACTCTTCTTCCATTATAATCCCAAACTGTGTTTGTCGGAAATCCACAAGATGGAGGAGATCTCTGGGACTAAGGGGCGTCAGGAAAGGAATGACATAGCCCTG